>AYEL01058957.1:0-17560 GCA_000484575.1 Olivierus martensii | reverse complement strand
GATGAAAAATGAAAATGTACGATTCATTAATAAAGGTTTACTTCAAAACATCTTGGATATATCTTGGAAAATGCCCAGTTCCTCTGACAAATTAATTCCTTGTCTCCAATGTCGTAGTTATAAAAATAAAAGTAAAGCAAAATTTTCTTCTTAGAATTTGGGTCGATTGTGTTAAATCAAAATAAGTCGTGTAAAAATAGAATTAAATTTTTTTTCTAATTTGTGTTAAATCAAAATCGTGTAAAAGAAGTTCGTGTAAAAACAGAATTGGATATATATAGATATTGAATTTATTTGTAACTATGCATAATGAATGATACATGATCCAAATTTCCCCTAGTGATTTATTTTTGAATTAACTGCCAAATTAATAATAATATTGTATTAATAATTAATTTGACTCCAAGCCAAGGCAAATTTTTAATTTCAGGAAATTAGTAAAAATTATAGTTTAATTATTAAATAACAGATGGCATCACCTTAGCCTAAAATTTAAATAATTGATTATTAATACAATAGATGGTAGCACCATAACTTAAATTAATTAATAATTATAAATTTGGCAGTTAATTAAAAAATAAATCATTAGAGGGGTTTTGCTGGTTAGGATTATTTGGATCATGTAATCCTCTAAGCAAAAGGTTGAATTATGATTATGAATGATACATTTCTAATAAACACAAAAATTACATTTCCTATAAATTACAGTGAATAAATATTGCTTTCTAATTCAAATAAATATTAATTCTTTATTTTTTGTAATTATATCAATTGTCCAAAATTCCTATTTTATATATAGCATTAAATATTCTTGTTCATTGTAGTATGTTAAAAAGAATACAATAGAGTATATGATACATTAATATAATTAATTTTAATGATATAAACTATATAAAAAATATAAATAGAATTTACAATACTTTCAGTTTTTCATATTACAACAATTGTCTGGTGAAGCAAAACCTAACTAAACACATTTTAGCGAGAAGTAGTGTAATAGACTGATCCACAACACTGTATAATATGATTCCCTATTTGGCAAGCTTAAATAAAACTGCTATAATTTAATAATTACAGTAATACCTCGGTTCACGAACACAATCCGTTCCTTGACCCTGTTCGTGATCTGAATCAATTTTTCCCATTGAAATTAATGTAAATCCAAATAATTTGTTTTTTGTCCTAGAAAAATTTTTTAACATGTTTTTAATGTAAATCCAAATAATTTGTTTTTTGTCCTAGAAAAATTTTTTAACATGTTTTGGCTTTATGAGTGGAAATAATACAGAAAGGAAATAAATATAACAGTAATATTTGAAGAAAGCATGTTTAACACCACCTTCACTAACACTTTTAACTTTTTCGGGAGCCATAATAAGGGATAAATTTAATTAAATAAAGAAAAAAACTAAAATATCAACACTTGTTGGAACTTTACTGTACCCATATGAGCTGGGCAAACTGGATTGCTACTAAGGCGAGGCTATGTGCAGAGTTTTGTGCGCCGCGAGTCACATGCACTCCATGCGTGTGTTCGTGAACCAAAGCATCATTTGTAAAGCAAAGCAAAATTTGTTCACAAATGATGTTTGTAGACCGATTTGTTCGTGAACCGAGGTATCACTGTATATATATATATATATATTTGATATGATACAAGGATAACCAAAAAATGGATATTATACAACAATGAAATTGGGGAAAATGATAGAATTGGTATCTTAAGAGCAATGCAACTGGATGTATGCAAATGCTTAGAATTGTATCTATACATAAACAAAAAGAAATAAAAAAATTATGTAAAGAATTAATCATCTACTTTCCAAATAAGTCCAATATTTTATAATAATTAAAATATGTCATCAAATTGAATTATCTAGTTGGGAAATTGAGATCTGAGATGGATTATTTGATAAACCAATTTCAGATCCTAGTTTTGTTTGACAGTCATAAGAAAACATGTAAAATTTGAAAGTCTACCATTCTTATATAGATGAAACTGAAAGTTGAAAGATATACTGTCAAAGTCATATTTAATGACAATGTGTGCATAGAATTTCATAAAAACCTATTATGGTAATTATTTCAAAAACTTATTAGTAGAGGATATACAACAAACAATTTTATAAGAATTATTTTCCTTTGGAAAGTAAAATAAAAAAATTGAAAATTGTTAACATAAAAGCATTTGTACAAAAAATAATTTTTTTTGAATCTTTTATGCCCCTTTCCAATCAGGGAGTTTACCAAGGGGCAGGGCCAGTTTCAATCATGGGCTGTACTCATACCCATAGAGGGAGGTCAGATGGTGAAGGATGGGGATCGCTGAAAAGGTTTATCGGGTCTCAGAACCCCTATAAAACTTTTCAGTAGATGCCGGACCCAGGTCCTCCAAAGCGGAATGCCAACACGTTTTCACTTGTCCATCTGGCCACAAAAAATATGTTTGGAAATATCTAATTTAGTTGATGGAATAAATTTTGGAATTGCAATAGAGGGAGGTTAAAAATGCAGGTAATCTATTTATTGCAGAATTCAATTCAAATCTTGAAGTCATAAGTCAAAGTCAGAGATGTCCTAAATTTATGAATTTCCTCTTATCAATATTTATTATGATATATACTATTGTAATAAACTTAACTGACACAAAATTACAGGAAAAAGACAAAAAGATGCTCTTGACATGTCAGACTATTGTGCATGAAGTCAAATATGATAAACTGCATTGACCAATCATAAAATTTACTGATTACATTATCCTAAGTACAAGTATTTAAAATCAATGACATTTTAAGTCAAAGACTATCTCTAATATTTCTATCTCTATTGATTTTCTAACCAATAATCAGTTTGTCTGTATGTTATCAGCTCTAAAATTTTAGCTTCATCTCAAACAGAAGTGGATTCATTAATAAGCACTTTTTGCCCAATGCAGAAGAGTACTTTTCCTTGAGCTGTATGATCATCAGATACTTTAATGTAATTCTGATGTAATAAATGAGTTCATGATGTTTTTTGGTAATAGAACATAGTTACTTACTTTTCTATTGTGATATTTTCCACATCTATTGATTGCAGTACAGTGAGTTCTCATTTAATGCCAGATTAGGTTTCAGAAAATCACAACATGCCCATAGGTTTAGTGCTACAAGTCAGAGTAATGTTCTTAGAGTACTTTTTTTCTGGTACTAGAATTGATACTATTTAGTAATTTTCATCATCTAGTGATTACTATATTTTCAATGATGGAATAAAAGGAATGAAAAGCATAATTTAAGTGTAAATTTTAATTGGAAAATATTATATAGTAATTATATATTAAAAATTACAGGAAAGAAAATTATTTCTAATAAATGATGTCTTACAATTCCCAGATATTATGTCTATGATTAGTTTTTCTTAATGTCAGTTCTCAATCATTTGCTAATAATAGTGCCATTCCTATCACATATTATATATCAATTATACTTGATGAGGCCAGCAGGACTGTAGAATATATTAAAATTCAATACTTTATTTAAGAGTTGGGAGAAAGTAGTAATAAATCATTTAAATAACACAGAAATGTGGCAAAGACATGGACTATCAAAGTTAGAGATCCAAATATAGTTGATTCCCGTTTAATTGGGGCAGCCACTTTTTTGGGGCCAAATCTCAAAGAACAGAAACCAAAGTAATAAACTAATACATAATTTAAATGCACTCAAAGAACAAAAACCAAACTAATAAACTAATACAAAATTTAAAAGCATTTATTGGGACAACTTTTCGCTTAATTGGGACAGTAGCAGAAAAGGATAATTAGCAATTTTTGACATATTTTAGGGATTTTTCAAAAGTATGTCAACATTACATACACTAATATTTGGCAACACTACCATGATGCAAATCAGTTATCTATTATCGTGCATCAGGCAAGTATGCTTAAGAGTCTACTGTTATTGTACCTAGCGATATTTACACTGTTATTTAAAATTTTTAAATCTTTGCCAAGATGCCAAGAAATGATTTTACAGTTTCAAGAAAATTTGCTTTGATGAATAAAATTAAAAGCCAGTTATTTAATACAAACCATCGTAGACTCGCTGATATAACTGGTGTACCAAAATCAAAAGACAGATTACATGTGATATATTTTTGCAGAATTAAAATTTGAAATTGTAAAATTTATCATGTATGTATTATTTTTTCTTCACTATTTATAGTACAAAAATTTTCTGTATTTTGGTTTAATAAAGCATTAAAATAGGTACTTAATTATTATTTTTTACCTATATATTACATATTTTATTTTACAATTTATTATTAGTTTGTTTAATTGGGGCAGCCACTTAATTGGGCCAAAATAGATTAGTCCCAACATGTCTCAATTAAGCAGAATCAACTGTACTTTTAATTATTGTTTTATATATTTGCTACCAATTTTAATGTAAATTTTTTTAAATTTAAAGATCAAATAAATATATCTTAAAAGAAAAGGACATTTACATATTAAAATAATTACAGTATGTTTAGAAAACATTTTCTGTCATTGATCAGGAGGAATAAAACAAAAAAAAATAAAGCAATAAGCAGAAAATATTATTTACAACAATAAATAGACTTTATAATTTTCACTTATATATTGTTGTTGCAAATAGTGTTTTCTGTTTATTGCTTATCAGCTACAAAGTAAAATTGAATTTGAACAGATACTTTATAGCTGGTGTAGATCAGCAATATATTGTTGAAAACAATCCTATTTTAAATAAGCCTGATTAATCTGCCCCAATTAATCCCTTGATTCCACATTTTTAGATGAAGAATTTTCTGCATAGTGTTCATAAAATACTCAGCTTTATAACCATTCTATTTCCTAAGAAGAATTGGATGGATTGGATAAAAGTTGCAGTCTGAATTGGATGGATGGCTAAAAATGGTTTAGAACCCAGAAGATTTAGAATCAAATCTGGATCTCTTAACTTGGAAAATATTTATAAGAACTCTAGACTTGGCCCACTGATCCATGTCCTCCACTGTCCATTTATCTCATAGTGATATATTGTAGAATAGCTCTAACACTTTAATAATTAGAACATTATTGGAAAGTGATGATAGAAAATATAAATAATAAACAACAAGGTATGTTTCAGTAAAAAGATAAGATAATATTAATTTTAATTTTGAGCATAACTGTAACAAATTAATTATTTTACATAAATTATACTTATGTTATAAAGTTCACTGGATTTAAAATAATTAATTTTATAAGGTTCATTGAATATTAATTTTGTGTTTATTGAATGGAGTTCCATGAAAAAATCCAAAGCAATTTATTGCTTTGGATTTTTACAGAGTGAATGGAATCAATATTAAAGAGAGAGAAATTTCCAATTGAACCAAAAGAAATATTTTTTTGTTTATAAACAGTATAATTATTGTGAAAATTATTTGGATGTCATATGTATTTTTTCAGAAAATAATCTTTAGATGTTCATTTCTTGAAAGTAAATAAACTGATTATAAAATGCATGATTATTGTATACATAATATATATGTAATCTTTAAAGTTACATATATAATATACATTGAATTTTGAAAGAAAACTTTTTATTATAGTATTAATAGATGCTGATCTCTGTTAAAAAGCATTTACCTGTACTGTATACTTTTATGATTTAAAAGAATTTTTTAATATATTAAATTAATTCATTCTTACTGCCGTCATAATAATACTTTTTACCATTTAATATTGTCAACTTGATGAATGAACCATAAATAGAAAGCCAAATTTTTTCATTAATCTTTATATTAAAAAAGAAAACTTAGAATAATTAAAAGTTTTTTTTATTTTTTATTTTTATGCCCCTTTCCAATCAATGAGATTACTAAAGGTGGGGCCAGTTCTAATCATGAGCTGCACCCACACCCATGGAGGGGAACTGGATGGTGAAGGAGGGGGTCAGGCCCAGAACCCAAAAAAACTTTTCAGCAAATGCTGAACCCAAGTCTTCTGCATGGCATGCTAACAAACTACCACTCGACCATCTGGATGCCAAGTATTTTGTTTATAATTTATTAGTGTTATAATTAACTAAACTTTCAAAGTATCATAATTTCATAATTTTAATTGGAATATTCAAAGATCTTATAATAGCTGAAGATATGTCAGATTATCATATAGCAATTATTTATAGCAACAGTAAATCCCCAATTTTCATAGTTTTATGTTCTGTTGTTTAACAAATATGCAGATGCTATGTCTTTTTGTGATGGATTTCTATTAAACATAATTTAAAAAAATCATTAAAAAATTTGTTTTTTTGCAAAATCATAATTCATAACTTAAATGGTCATTATGATTTGGATTGAATAAGAGGGGCAGGAAACCACCATAATAGTATGATCACGATACGACATACAGAACTGCTATCATCAATATATGAATTGGAGAAAATAAATTCAGAACTAAGTAGCAAAAATACATTTAATTATGAATTAGGAATATTTATTATTCAATTAGGAATGTTTTCAACTATATTTTGGTCATTGTCAGTAAAAAATCCATAGTTCTTTGTAAGTTTATTTTAATGGTTTTCACTGCTGACCAAAATATGGTCGAAAACATTTCAAACTGAATATAATTAATCATATTTCTTCTATTTAATGCTGTATTTATTTTCTCCTAGTATGATCATATTAATATTTATAGTCAGTTCATTAATTCTATCTAGCCATTCTATTTATCAACACATGTTCACATATATTGAATTTAGACATTGTTAAACTTATATGATTTTCAACTTAGAATTTTTGAATAAAAAATATAAATAGAAGACTCATTATTTTTTGTAAGTAATTATTACAATATGTGAAATTAAAACTAAAACTACAAGTAATTTATTAAAAAATAATATATTAATTTTACCTTGCATTCTTTTATTCATTTCATTTTCAGTTTCTTGTATTATGTTAATCGAATTAAGTTCTTTGTATAGCCAATCATAATTCTCTGCCAAACCTTCACAAAAACAGGAATAAGCTCTAGGACCCCGATGAGGAAGAATATTGAGCAATGTATTTATTTTTCCTCTCTCTGTTTTTTCATTTTTAATTAAATCTTGATCATCATCTGTTAAAATTTCTGATAGATATGGCAGAATGTATGAAACCCTAACATCTTTCATTAATTTTGTATGGAGTTTTTTTAGACGAAGCCGGTCAGTTATATCCATGACAAGTTCAAAAAGAAATGTAAATCTATAAATAAATTGATTCAAATTAAAATGATTTCAAAAAATCTATTCATTGAAAATGTTAAATAAATATTTTATAAAAAATGTATATATATTTTTTAAGTATCAGAGAATTTTCCACTAAAACATTCACTTATGTTAATCTATAAAAACATTTATTTTTTAGATATAGATCAATGTATAAGTAAATACTGATGCATTGTTATAATTCATTTCAGTTATTGTATAAAATTAGATATTAAATAAAAGGATTAACAAGCACAGTCCATAAGAAATTGTTTAATTCAAAAATGTTTTTGACTAGCCATGCCAATTCAATTATCCAAACAGCCTGCTTCAGTTTAACCTGAAGCAGGCTGTATGGATTTTTTTTTTAATTAAAATTATTTTCAATGGATAATTGAAAATAATTTTAATTAAACAGTTTATTTTACTGAATGTGCTTATTGGATCTTTTGTTTAGATTTTATGGTAAGTCATCTTATAATTAGATATTTATTTATTTAAAAAATTAGGTCCAAGATTTTTGCCATATCTTTGCATCTTTCTACTTATGCACAAATATAAAACAAGTATATGAATATTAAATAATCTTAAATTTAAATGAATCACAACAAAATTATTTTTTAAATATACAGAATATAATTTTATGTGCACTTAAGAATGAAATGACTAATAATTTCATGTCACTTTATAAAAATTAATGTATAGGAACATTTTGCTTGGAAGAGTAATAACAAAAACTATAATGTTCTTATACATTACATTATTACAGGTACAGTACAGGTATCTCTCAATATACGAACTTAATCTGTTTCACTAAAATGGCTTGTAAACTGAAATCTTATATGAAAACAAGAAGTTCCAGAAAGAACTAAAACAGCCTACTTTCCAAAAGTGTCATTTATTTTTCAATTATTTAACATTTGGAATCCATTGATTTTGTATGTCCAATTTTAATGCTAATTTAACCAGCAAATTGTCAAGTTAATGATGATATGATTTATCAGTGTTTTATGATGTCATCCATTGTTACATCATGATGACTTCACATCAGGGATATGATATCATTATGATAGATACTGAAATAGACTATGCTGTGTTAAAAAATCAGGTAAGTCATATTACATTGATAATACTTAGCCCCATCTATTGGCAATAATATAAACTAAAATTATAATAAAATGAAATGCTATCTTGCAGGCAGCAATAATCAATCCTATAGGATTAAAGAATGCATCATCAAAGTGTCCTTTAATGGCAGAATTTCATTACTGAATTTCATGAAAATCTGTTAATTAGTTTAAAAATTATTAGTAGGTGACACACATTGAGCTGATCTTATAAGTCTCTATTTCCTTTGGAAAGTACATAAAAATTAAAACTATAGTATTTTCTATATTATAATTCTAATTAATTCCAAATCCAATAATTTATTCCTAAAACACAAGTTCTTCCTGATATTACGCAGAACAATATCTAATAATTAAGACATTAATGTTTTTGTAACTTTCTTAATTTTACTATTGTCACTTAACAGATGTTTAGGGGTCATGATTCTCAACATTAGTAAATGTTTATCATCTTAGAAAATTAAAAGACTGCAAAACAAACAATATTTGTGCAGATGCAAATAAGTATCACCAATAACATTTATGATGATTATGAAAGTAGATTAATTTAAACAGAACCTAGTTTATAATTGAATAGGCAAAAATTCATATAACAAGGGATGCCTATATAATGAAAATGCATGTTTTGAAAAAATTAAAATAATAAAAAGCTATGGTTTATCCTTTTTTCAAGTATAATAAGATATCAATAATACAATATCCATTATTTCATTTTTAAACTATTATTCTGTCCTAATAAAATAATTTATTTCAACTTGCATTTGAGTAGTTTTATGTAAAAATAAAATGCAAAATTTTGATATAATTTGTTTTAATACAAATTATACAAAATTATATACAAATTCTATTTGAATTTATCATTTTCTTATCAATAACTAAACGGTTGTATGATTTCTTTTCCAAATATTTTTGATTTTGATTAAAAAATGATTTTTATATGTTTTTTGACATTCTATCTCAATATTTTATATACAAAACTTCTTGTGATTCTTATTTATTTTCAGCATTTTACTTCTAAGTTTCTAAAATTCAATTACTTTTTCTTGTTAATTTAACAACTTTTCAATCCCCTCCTTCAAAATTTAAGTATTAACCAAGAAAAATAAAACACATTAAATTCCCTATAAACAGATAGTTTCCTATAAATGACAAACATTATTTTGGAATTTAAAGTTAATAATTTGTGCAAAATTTAAAATTACATATAATATTCCATCTATGAGATAATATATTTTATTATAACAATTTTATATTTAGTTATCAAATTTTAACTTTAGCAAATTGCTATAATAACTGATAATCTATTAACAAATCATAATTTGAAATGAAATACAAGAATTAAAATTTATACTTCAATGAAAATAAGGATGTAATATAATTTTAATAGATAGACAAATTTTATCAAGTATCATCATATTAATAATTCATATCAACAAAAAAAAAAATTGTGCAAAAAACAATTTTTATTTCAATCTATATGAAATAAAATTTTCAAGTGAAGAGCTGTTCTTTCTATGCTAATTATATTCATTAATTATAATACTGTTTATTTTTGTATTATTATTATTATTGGTTAATTGCAATACCTAAAATTTGTCATGTAGGGAGAAACAGATGGTAGAACTATGCAATGTTTCCACGAGGAAGTACATGATTGGATATTGTAAACCTGAAAACAGTCTACATCTCCTGATATTAAAATCATATAAACTTAAAATTATTGATTTTATTATTTTTAATTTATAAATTAATTTAAATAGATTTCTCAATTTTTAACTTAGTTATATAAATTGATTCTGTTGATACTATGATGAAACTTGTCTGTCAGTTATTTTAATAGCACTTAAAAAAATTAAAGCAAAGTGAATATTAAGTAAAGTGTCATCCATATTTGCTATCTATGTTATACAGCTGGCATAAGTGAATAACTCTTTAACTGAAAAATATTTCAAAATTATTATTAGAACAACAATTTTTGAAAACATATTCTGTTTTTAATTCTCTGTAATCATGTTACATGTTTTAAGAATATTTTCAATTTAATTAATTAAAAGTATGTTTAGTATAATTAATGCTTTTAAGTTCAATCTTATTTCAAAAAAAATGGCGGATGTCTTTTACTAGGAACAGAGCTGAGATGGGGTTTGGGCCAATACAAATACTGTTGATATACTATATTAAATAATATTAATGCTGTTTATAATCAGTGTTACGGCATTATTTTTTTTTTTTTTCGTATGAAATACAAAACTTCGGGGGCCCTTTCTAGTCTGATCCCCGAACTAAATAGCTCTTTCTATCTCGACATTAAGATGATTATATTTATTATGTGAATATCGTAAAGCATGCTGTTAGAGGAAGTATATTCTTAAATTCCATTTATAATAATTGAAGAAATTCTAAAACTATTCTGCATTAAAATATCAGCAATAGCATGATAATTATAAACAATGACAAAGTTCAGCTTGTCACTTTCACCAACACAAAAGTTTAGCTTAATTTTACAATTATGCCATTCAGCAAAATCAATCAACCATCAGAATAATTTCTAAAAGACCGCTAATATAATCTCTTATTTCAATTACACTTATAATTAACACAAAACTGAATGAACAAAAGAGACAAACCTGAAACCCGTTATCAAAATAGACGCCAAAACCTTGACCCCTACCGGAAAATCTCAGAAATATGTTTGTAGATTTTTTTCTTAAAAGTAATTATACATGTTAGTATCAAATTATTAATTTTGCTACAATGTTTATATATATAAATAAAATAATTTAATCTGATTAAAATATCGTATATTTAAATATTTCTTTGGTACGTTAACCTTGACCTTTGCCTAGGTCAAACTGTAATTCCAGTTTTTTTAATCAAACCGTTTCACTAGCGATTTAACTTTTATATTATTTTAAAACTATAAATGATAATATTATATTGGAAGATATTTAAATGTGTGGCTATATATGTAATATACAAGATAAACCACAGTTCCGGACTTTATTAATAAAATTTTTTATGCCCGTAATAATGGTTTTCATCTTTTCCCATGATTTGCAAAAATTATGCTGTAATAAATATATAATTTAGCCCACAATAGAATAAATTCTTTAATTAAATATCAGCAGAAGCGATTATTCCTTTATCGTTTTTAGAAATTTTAAAGAGTATATTGTGCATGAAGATTTATAATAATAAGCCTATTCTAACCTACCTTGAGACTTTGTTCAGCTGTAGCTTGTTTCTCCAATGAAAATAAACTTCTCACATTACTGTTTACCGATAAAGTTGGTTGATATTAAGGTGGATAAATTTATAAGACAAGACAGGTTAAATTAAAGAAGTTCGGTTAGTTTATGTATAAAAATGTTTAGATGTTTTTTCTGTTTTTCTTGTGGTATTTTTAGATTTTATTCGAAAATTCTGATCAACAAAATGATTCTAAGTATGTCATATTTGATTTTATAAAGCTCGATTCTTTTTGATAAAATTTTAAAAAATTTACATAAAAATTAAAATTTTTACTTTATAACATATCTGTCGCCTTTTGAGAATAAATAATTGTAAAATTAATTTTATATTATGGAGGGAAAAAATTATTTCGGTTCTGTCTTTCGAGTCATCTTATTAAAAATTTCAAAAAAATTCTTAACTTTCTTCGAAATTTCAATTTTTTTAATTAAAATATTTAACCATAATATTGTAAAACTAATTAAAATTAATTTATTCGGTTTGTCATTTATTTTAAAGCAGCTGTTGAAGCAGGAAACAAAATTCATTAAATTATTCCTGATTTTAGAGTTCGTTTTCTTTATTTCATGCTTTAATAGCCTATTCGCGAAAGTTAAAAAGAAAAGAATGACTAAAGTGTCCAAATTTCTTAAAACTGCTGTAAAAAATACAAAAATTCAAGTAATGGTAGCGATATCTAAAACATTGACAGAGTAAAAACGTTATTAATTATTTAAGATTCATACTTTCGTAAAAACTTATTAACGAATTTATTTCACTTTTTGTAATAAATTCTAATTAAGCTATAAAGAGATACCAAAATTCAGCAAAATTAGAACACATATGGGCATAACTTCATTTCAGATGTACAGTATGTTAGGCTAGAAATACTCTTGCTAATAACGGTTCACCTCGCAGTACAGCATACCGAATTTGATTTTAAACTTTGTCAAGTGGTTATCGAGATATGAAGAAATATGGACATGCATTCAGAAATAAATGTTCAACACTTCAACCGCTCCACGAGATGTGAATAGTTATTACATCTAATTACATACTTGCATTGATATATACATATACAGTACATGAAGTTTACTCAACACAATTGTCCAATTTTGTCAAGTAATCCTGAATATGTAAAAATAATTATAAAATCCGATCATTAAATTTTTATAATATAATATAATATATTATTCTATAGGTATATCATAATGGGAAAGTACTAAATGTATGTAATTAGCGTAATATAACTGAAAGTTTTTTTATCATCTTTAGAATTTTTAATTTTTTTAATTAAAAATTATTATGAGTCATAATGCTTTTTAAGTAATAAATAGAAATTAACCATTTTAGTATGTGCTTTAAATTATCTTCAAAATCATATTTTAATATTCATTTTAATTTTTATAAAATTTCTTAGTTTAATATTTATCAAAATTCTTCATTTATGTGATAAAAAAAATTATTATTATTATTAATTATTACGATTATAATATTTAGGTGGCGCATTGTTAAGAAAAAAATTTAAATTTTTGGGAAGAGTTCATTTTTTTCGAGGGAATAATCAAATTTTATTATTTTATATTAGCTTATAATCTAAGCATTTTATTGCAAAAGTTTATAAATACGTGAAAAAGTATTTATGAGAAAATTGATACTTTAATCACTTGTTAATATCAAAAAATATGAAATTTCCCTAACTATTTTGAAAAATCCCTATATAAACAGAAAGATATTTAAATCCATTCCCAGGCAATACGAAGTGGTGGCTCTGGTAGCGTTTAGTGACTTTTCTCTGTTCGTTTTTTTCGTAACTGCTGCTAAAAATGGTAAACTTTGATTTATTGACCGTTTGATCATTCGGGATCGTTAATTCTCTGTATTTTTATTTTTCAAGTCTACTAACGGTTACCTCGAAGTATCTTCTCGCTGTCCAGATGTCCCCAATGTACAGCCATCTACAGACACATTGGTGCCCAACAGGATATTCGTAGGAGGAATATCTGCACACGTAAACTGCCTTAATTTCTCTGTTAATTTTTTTATTGATAGTTTAACAGTTACTGTCTTTTCTAGACTACAGAAGCCGAGTTACACACTTTGTTTTCAAAGTACGGAAGTGTGAAAGCGGCAAAGATAATAACGGATAAAGCAGGTTTATCGAAAGGGTATGTTAGTTTCGTGTTTTTATTTTAAAAAAAAAAGATGGAAGCATAATCTTCCTATTTTTACTTTCGAGATATGGTTTTGTTACATTCGAGACCGAGGAAGAAGCCAAAAAACTTCAGAAAGAGGTAACTATTCTGAACCACTCTTATAACATTTGTTTCATCTTCAAAAGCGCATTGCGTTCTGGAAATTCTGTTTTTGCTTAATTTATTTTTAATGCAGATTATTATAAAAATCATCATCAATAATTATTTTTATAGGGGAGTGTCATCTTGACAGGCAAACGATTAAATATAGCTCCAGCTATAATAAAGAGGGTGTGTATTGCCCAATAACAATTCTATCGAATAATTTTTTTTTCCTAAAAAATTTTAATTTTTTTATGGTTTTTTAGAGATCTCAACATGCGGGTAAGTACCGGTACGGCACTGAAAGTTCCATAAACAAATGCTCAGTATGTTGCTTTCTGCTAGAAACATCGCAAGATTCACAAACTTGTAACATTCCTTATCATGGTAACGTACCGTCATCGTATGGTGTTTTATATGCGCCTTCCTATGGTTTATATTTTCAGCCACAGGTGAATATATATCTGTATTTTAATAATTTTTTAAATAGTTCTTTGCCATATTCAAACTTTTTTCTTTCTTTTTAAAATTTACAGCCAGCATATTCTATGTTAATACCTCATCCCCAATACGTGTATCAACCCCAAGTATGGAACTTTTTAACATCGAAATTTTACTCATAAGATGACGTGGTCTGCATGCTGATAGTGGTTTTTTTTTTTTTTTCCAGAATGTTTCGTCCTATATTTACGGTACACCATCTGCTCCAGCAGATTCTTATATCCATGGTGCATCGTTTCGCCAAGGTCAAGACACTCCACCAGACATTTCTTCAGACATTCAAGAGGTAAGAACGGAAAAATTTTTAAAGTTTTTCTGTATTCATGATTCCTCCCCATTTTTTCCCCTCTAAACCTTTTTTTTAGGAATTGCCGAAATGTTTATCAAACAGATGTTCTCCGTTACATAGACCATCGAATGCCGCACCGTATATTTACTGCGAGCATCCGATAAAAGCGACTCAAGTAGCCAAATTTGCCATGGCAGCTTATCCTCAGTACACGTTACAGATGACCCAAGATCGCCTCCATCAAGAATGCGATATTCCGGAAGCCATGTTACAATCTTGTCCTTTGACTCCTCCTTCGACACCTGTAGCATCCATGGGCAAACATTATAAGACCAATGGATGATGTACGATGACTTTTTGACTTCATACTAAATTTCTAACTAAATGATTCCCAAAGCGGGATGGAAAAAAAATGGAGGTGTTTTTATTCTGCACGAAATTATTTTAAAATTTCGTTTTTAAAGCAGAATTTAGCAATTTAAAAGAAAACAGACCTCCTAATATCGTTATTTTTTGTTTTTGTTTTCTTAACATTAGCCGTAACTCTTTTCTTTTTTTTTTTTAACAATTTAACGCTAACACTACTATTTTGCAATAAAGCTTTTAAACAATTAGTATATACAGTTGACTTATTTTACCAAAAATCTTGTTTTCGATATATTGTGAATGTGTATTATTTATACTGTGTACTTTGTTGTCAATAAAAAAAAAATTGTTTTAATTTTTTTGTTGTTGTTTATATGGCGTATTATATATATATTTAAAAATCGACCAATGGGAAATCTCGTATATAATGGCAAGTAAATCGATCAATGAAATAAGGGGAAACAACGGAATGATCAAATAAGGCACGTGATTTAAAATGACAAATGATGTTTTGCCGATGTGTCATCTTTTTTTCGTTATGTCCAATGAGGACTAAACACGATTGTTTAAAGGCGAGTTTGCGTCTGCGCAGTGAATAATTCGATGATTGCCACGTTTTCTCATCTTCAGTGGGGTTGTTCGCCTTGAGTGGGGAAGAAGTGATTTTAACCGATTAAAGAAACATGATCGCAGTTACATTTGTTCTTTCGGCACTCTTTTTTAGCGTTATTATCGCGTCTGAAGATATTGCGACAGAAGATGAAGTATTGGTTTTAAACAAAAATAACTTCGATCAAGCCGTTGAACAGCATAAACACATTTTGGTTGAGTTTTGTAAGTTAATATCTTTCTCAGCTTAAGTTTTTGATTATTTTTTACGAGAACTAAAAATTATTAATCTTTCGTTTAATTCTCAGTCTAGGATGTGATTAAGTTGACTTTTCCATGCCAAAATGGTTGTATCCCTTTAGATAATTAGTGTGGTGGGAGATCAACCTGATCATTTTTCCCAATGATCTTCAAAAATATAGTTTTGCTATAGCTCTATTTCCATATTTGGAATGCAATTTAAAAATAACTTATTACCTAACTCGTAAAATAAGAGAGACTATAGCCTTTTCAAATTACACATTAACAAAATCAGATGTTTGGATTAAATACTATGAAAGTTATTTAAATAATCATATAAATTGATTCAAAAACCCCTGAAGTATGGTAAAAGTCGGGTTTACGTGTTGGCGAGAATCTGACAACGCGAAGCGCGGCGTCGCGTCTAGTTGCGCCGCGGTCAGATTGTTTTAGATCACGTAGTTCTATCGGTGGGCAGCGAATCTTCAATTGATTGTTTTAGATCACGTAGTTCTGTCGGTGGGCAGCGAATCTTCAATTCTCTAATGATAGGTTTTTGGAGTGGATCTTTAACATAAGGAATTGTCGCTTCGTATTTTATACATTAATCGGTGGGCGGCGAATCTTCAATTCTCTAATGTATACAGATAGCGCCACGCGACTCCGCGCTTCTCGCCCACACGTAAGCCCGACTTTTACCTGAAGTATTTTATTAGAAATATTTCTATGCTACCTTATATGTTTAATTTAGAAACATCCATAATTGTTATTTTCTCTTTTAGATGCTCCATGGTGTGGACACTGTAAAGCTCTTGCACCAGAATATGCCAAAGCAGCCAAACAGCTTAAAGAAGAAGCATCAGAAATTAAATTAGCCAAAATTGATGCCACCCAAGAAAGTGATTTGGCCGAACGGTTTGATGTCCGCGGCTATCCCACACTGAAGTTCTTCAGAGATGGAAAACCATCAGAGTACAAAGGTTAAAAACCATTATAAAATTATCAATTTATCTACTTATTTTCTTTGTTTCTATTAGTTAAGATATAAGTAAATTGAAATATCTAGTTTGAGTTTTAAACTTAAAGAAATATAATTAAGTAATATTCATTAATAGAAGGGATATTTATGATTATTATTGGAACAAGAAATGTTCCTTATTTGTTCACATTGTGATATTTATGATTAATATTGGAACAAGAAATGTTCCTTATTTGTTCACATTTAACCAAATTTTTATAAATCACTATGATTATCAGTGTCTTTGCAAGGGTCCTACCCTTGCAAAGACTGATAATCATAGTGATTCATAATCACTGATAATCATAGTGATTTATAAAAATTTGGTTAAATGTGAACAAATAAGGAACATTTCTTGTTCCAATATTAATTAAAGAAATATAATTATCATTTCTTAATTAAATTTATCACTATGATACATTTATTTTTCTTCTACATATAATATTTAGGATGAATTTTATATAAAAATATCTAGTTGTTTTCAAAAATTAAATGATAAATCATTCTGTACCAATTAAAATGCTAATTTGATCAGATAACTTCAAGTCATTGTTAATATTTGTTATATATTACATAAACGACAAGTATATATTTGAAAATATAACACACTTCTAGTTAAAATTCTAAAATTTTTATATATA
>AYEL01058956.1:0-49042 GCA_000484575.1 Olivierus martensii | reverse complement strand
TTTTTTTTTTTTTTTTTTGATGAAAGAGTCTAACTTCATTTGCTTGCCGCCATGAATCTTTGAGTCAGTTTCTTACTCTTGTGCTATTTATCATTTGGTCCCATTAATAGCCTATATATACTATATTCAATATTAAGGCTATGAACTTAAAATTCAAACTAGAACTCATTGAATTTGATTAATTTTCACAAACTCAAACTTGAACTGAAAAAAATTAAATTATCAAGTTCTGAACAAAGTACATAATTCATTGACAGTTATTCTGTGGAATTGCAAAAGTCAAATTTATAGCTAAATTCATAAATGCTGGTCAAGAATTAATCAGTTAAATAAGACAATATTTAAAATTTGGTAAATAGTATTGAGCAATTAAATACAGAGTTAGAACATGTTTGGGTTCTCTTAGATTAATTTGATAAGCCCTTAATATAATATAAAAATTCTAAATGAAATGCTTATAACCAGGAGTTCTTAACCTTTTGATGACTCCAGACCCTAATGGATTGTCCAATATGGTCCCATACCCCTTCACTCGATTGTCGAAATAATCATCATCATTCCTTATATTAGTTGCCAGTATGACTTCCAAATATGTTTAAATAAAATAAATACCAGTACTCAGAGATTGAATCCCATATCCCCATTTATGAACCCCTGGCTTATAACTCAGATATTATTGGAATTCCGATAATTCTTGACTTTGAGTTAATTTATTCTTGGTGCACATTCCAGGAATGAATTAACTCATAAAGTAAGAACTCATAAATACTCTTAAATCAAGATAAAATTTTAAAATTGGGTTTTATTTTCAGCAGGCCCTTTATCAATAGACTAAAACAAATTAAATAATATAATTTGCTTTATATATAACATTTGAAATTACAGATCATTCATGAACTATTTCAAACATTTTTTGATCTTCTCCCTCTCCTTTTGTTTTTCATCACACACAGTTTGACTCCTGGCCATAACATTACAAATTCGAAGATCCATTTCATTTCTATTTAAAAATATTTTCTCTGATTTTATCTAAAAATAAGAAAATACATAAAATAGTAGAAAATAGGAATTACTTTACTCTAATACTTTCATTACATATACTATATTATTTAAATTTACAAACAGACTTTCAAATGACTGAATATAAGTTTATCTTGTGCTATTAAACGCTAACAAACCAAACTAAAACTGAACATAAATGTCTTAAAATTAGATATATGTCTTACATTTTATAAGAGATTTATTTCTAAATAATTTACAATACAGTCTTATTTTTCAATTTTTTTCATAAAAAAATAAAAATTTTATATTCTATAAAAAAAAATGTTCTGATTGAAGAAATGTAAAAGTCTAACCATTTTTATAATGGAGAATCTGTGACTCTCCCTCATCTATGTCATTTATCATCACAGATATATTACCCCTTCTTCCCTTGTAAATCTATATGCATAGCATATCAGAACCACAAACAACATAAAACACCACAAAAAATAAATTAAATAAACATAAAAGTCTAGTTATAAGGTAATATTAGGTAGTTATAAGGTTTTTATTCTATATTTACAATAAAATTTGAATAGTTTTCCATGTTCATAGATCCTTCAATTAAAAAAATAAATAAAAAAAAGGAATTACTCAAATAAATTGATATCATACTAAAATCAAAGAAATAATACTATATTTGTTAATTTAAATAAAATAAAACAATTAGTAAGATTTATCGTAGTGTTAAACTTTGACGAACAGCAGCTGTTTTATATTAATTTTACTAAACTTCTCAATGAATAATTGCATCATTAAAATATCGTTACATAAATGACTCAGAAATTTTTCAAAATTTAAATTAATATAAAGTAATTGTTCTTTATTTAAGTTTTATACCATGATATTATTTTGTATTCTATTTTGATTATAATTAAACAAAAAAAAATGTATCTATATAATTATAATATGCCATCAATTTACTGCTCCAATTACTTAATTAATCCCTTTTTTCGTCATTTTTGATTGTTGTGCATAGAAAATTATTCCAAATTTATTGTAAATCTAGAATAAAAATTTAAAATATTATAACAGCACAAAAATTAAGTACTTCACATTTTAATTTTTAATCTTCTATACACAATAAAACATTATTAATGAAAAGTAAAAAACATTATGCAATAAAAAGTTCATGATAAATAACATCTTAACAAACAATGCAGTTAAACTTATTTGAACGTCAATCAATAAGCCTGGTAAAAATAGCCTTTTGTCAAATCAGTGTTACGTCTTGAAGAAAGGTAGCCATTTCCACGGTTTAAGCATTTTTACAACTGAAGTTGAAAAAATGTGAATTATTAATGTTAAAAATTAAGTAATAATTAAAATAGAAATAAAATGATTTATTGTTTCAAGAAATAATCTGGAAATATTTGATTTTTCATAAATTAAGCTTAGATAAATAAAAAGTTGGTGATGTATTTCTAAATCTTCTATAATGTAATTTCTATACTCACTTAATTTATTTCAGTACAGGTTTTCCAGCCCCAATTAGTACATTATAATGGGGTATACCTGTATATTGTTAATGAATACTATCTACAACAAATTCAATAGATTGTAATATTTCTACAATTCTCAGTTTATAATCTGTAGTGTATTCTAGTATGTCATATAAAATAAAAATACATTATAATTATATTTTTATTTGCAAATTTTGTTTTTTTGACTTGAAACATTTGATATTTTTTTAATTTTTTTATGCTAGAATTCTTGTTACTAATGTTCAGTGTGCTAAAAATAGGTAGAATAGAAAGTTCTCCTCTTATCTTTGTGCATTGGCTATAATAAATATACTCAAAATGCAGAAATAAAAAAAATAATTCTATGGCAACAAGGTAATTGTTAAATTCTATTTGATTTAAAATTGTAAATACTATATCGTTTATACGTATAGAATTTCTTAAAATGATAGAAAATAACAAAACAAACTGAAAAGAGTAATGAGAAAGAACATTGACATTTATGACAGATGAGAACATGATGAATTGGTGATATGTAATGGTCAAGAAGATTAATATTCTATCATAATTCCATCATGTTGATCTAACAGGATATTGAAAGATTAATAAATTATATTGGTCAAGAAGATTAATATTCTATCATAATTCCATCATGTTGATCTAACAGGATATTGAAAAAATAATATTTTAATTAAAATACATATAAAGTTTAATTCTTTATATGAATTTTAATCGTTTTTAATATCAAACATTAAATATAGTTTTTTCCTATGATTTTGGTTTTATATATACAAATATAGTTCAAAACTAGCTTTTTATGGCAAAAATTGAACATATATTTTCCATATAGTTTATCTCGTTACTTTAATCTTTAAATTAATAAATACCGTATTAAATAAAATTTAGTTTTACGATATTAATTTGAGCATATGGCTGTAGTAAATTTCGCCGAATATTGTATAAATACTGTACAGTAAAATATTCAAACTGCAGTCAATATTTATTGCATATATACAAACTGTCTGTCAATAAATGAACTTATAAAATGCTATTAACACAATTTTAATATCAATTGAGCAACAATATACAATTTATTTATTGTTCAAAGAAATTTAATAACTTAATCTGTTTACAGTTTATAAAATTAAATCCCATTTATGATAATGATTAACGAATCAATTTTTTATCAATTTTCATTAAATGTATTTTTATAATTTTTATAATTGAAATTAATTTGTATTTTCTATATAAATATATTTCTACCAGTATTTAATATCTTAAATCTGTAATATAAAATAATAATAATAATATATATATAGTAGCGGAAAAATTATTACATCACTCTATAAGTTTGTCGGAATTTAGAAATACGTGCGAATTATTACATCAGAACCGTAAACTAAGCAAATACTAGGGACGAATTTCTTTGTTTTTCTCACTACTGAACCATCTAATTGGTTTATTTAGATCCACTTTTCAAATTGTTACAATATTGTTTGAAGCAACATATCATTTGACTCATAAATATAATTCATTAATGCATATCTAGTTGTGATGCATTAAATATTTTAATGTTATTTGCATTGTTCGCTATTGTGAATATCGCCAGAATTACACTCGAGGCTGGATAGTTGAATATGCTACTTATGGAACTGTAATGCAATAATTTTTTTCACTACTGTATATATTTTGTGCAGTAGACTCCTGATTAATCGGACTAATCTGGAAATTAATTCTCCAGGATAACCGATTTCCAGAATAATCGCAAAATATTCAAAAAATCGGAATTACGGATAATATGCATATAATACAGGTATCCCTCCTAAAACACAGCTTCCTACAACACGGTTTCGCTCTATCACGATTTGAAAATTGCGTAAACCCTCGTATAATACGCTACAACACGGTTCTTACTTAACACATTTAGAAAATTACATTTACTCTTTTACAACACAAAACATTTTCATTAATTTCTGTAAATCCTATTAGAGAGCAGGGGCGCCGAGAGGCTGAGAAGAGGGGACAAATTCCCCTGCCCTATAAGATTGAAGGGCCCGGGCCGCTTCCTAACAATAAGAATTTATTATATATATGGGCCCGAAACCTGGTTCGTACCGGGGCCCGGGATTTCGCTCGGCACCACTGTTAGAGAGACACAATACACACATAAAATGCAATCATTGAGAAATACGTTGCTAAAATTAGTCATAAACGCAATTTCGCTAGTTTTCCATGAGAGAGACGATATGCAGTCTATTTTCGATTTCCACTTGAAATTGAGTTAATTGGCGACCATTGAGTATTTTGTGTTCCAAACGTTCAGTTCTAGGATAAAAAATAAGTTTTTGTTCTTCGATAGAGGAATGTGAAAGAGCATACAGACTTTTTTATTCATAATTTTTTTTAGCATTTTGTTAAGGAACAATTGTTTTCTAGCAGATTGTAGCGGGTTAGATTATAAATTTTGTAAAGAGAGCAGAAGATACACCAACTTTAATGCATAAAAAAAAGAAAGTGAAGTTGATATTGTTAAAGAAAAAAATGTTCTCGTTTTAACAAAACAGTGGTAGGAAGATATAATTATCATATGAATGTTATATAGGCTGTATACTTTTTTCTGTCCTTTTGTTTTACGTATATTGTATTTAAGGGCTTACATGTATATTTTTTCTTTCTTTATGTTTCGTGTTATTAATATTCTTAATAAACATTAAGTTTCTTATATGGAACTAAAGTTATTTGTTTTGAATTGGTTTTGGAATGTAACTTTCCTTTTTGTATTGGTTCTGGGTCTCATATAACACGGTTTCACACAACACGGTGTTTTTCAAGAACCTATCTACCGTGTTATAGGAGGGACACCTGTATTGAAAATAAATAAATTGCGTATATATATACAGTAGAACCTCGATATCTCGAATCTCACGGGAACAAAAAAAAATCAACTAAAGAGTTTTCGAAATATCGAGGTTCAATATTAAATAAAGATTTTTATGTCAATAGTTTTTAATACTGTATAAGACATCTTTTTTCCATGAAAATTAATTTTTAATATTGTATAAGACATCTTTTTTCCATGAAAATTAGCGTCTAAATATTCCTGCATCTTTAAATCAAACGTGAAAATATCACTGAAATAAACATGATCATATTGACAAAAACCTATCATCAATTAGAAGTGAAACTTAGAAAATGAAACAACCGTACGGCATTGACAAAAACGTATCAACAATTAGAAGTGAGACTTAGAAAACGAAACTCTTGTATGGCATATTCAGTATTCTGAGTGTGCACAAAAAGTTCCTGTTCCAGTTATCAATACTACATTTACGTAATTTTTGTTTTAAATCTTTTGCTTAGACACCAAAAGTGAGGGAAAATTATTTAAGTATTTTTAATTTCTCTAGCACAAAAATTATAAACTAATTTGAGGTTGACGTTCTTTTGTTAAATTTAAATCCTTTGTTTAGACTCCGAAAGCGAGGGAAAATTCGTACTTTTAATTTTTCTAGCACAAAAATTATAAATTAATTCGAGATAACAAGGGTTTTGAAGAAAATACTTCATAACTATTGAAATTACATTGGTTTAATGCCGAAAGTGCATGAAAAAATTTTTTTCCACATATCAGATAACTATTGAAATTACATTGGTTTAATGCCGAAAGTGCACAGAAAAATTTTTTTTCAACATATCGAGATAACAAGATTACACTGTATATACATTAATAATTTAACAGTTTTATTGGTTAAATTAATATTCATCTTTAAAGATTTTAATACTGTATTTTAGATGAAAATTTATTTTGTATTTCTGTTCATACATTTATATCAATAGAATAAATATTGTTAAATATTTCCATATATTATTCCTTTCTTGTTCAATTTTTGATACTTTTAAATATAAGTGGTAATATTTTTGAAAATTTAGAATAAAGATAAAATAAAATATTTTCCATAAGTCAGAAAGATGCTGTTATGTAAAGTTAAATTTAAATAACTTTTTCCAGGTATAGAGCAATAAACATGTAATATATTTGAAGGTTACAAGTACAATTCTGTTAGTTTACAATTTTAAAACAAAACATATAATGTATATGTGTATTGTTTGTTGATTTGGCAATTGTAAATAAAAAGCTAATTCTACTGACTGATGTTAAGAGGAGTAAAGAACCTTATTTTTTGCCATATGAGCTTGAGCCAGTATTTGAACAGCTTTTATAAACTAAAGTAAAAATTAATTCATATCAAGTTTTTAATTCAATTCTGACAAAAGTTATAACCACCAATAATATAATCACTCAGATTTGTCATTTTGGTAGGATGCTGCTAATACAATTTCCCTGATAAAAATGGATATTTTTATATTTGAGTTTTTGTATTAGGTTAAAATATATTTTTATTAGGAAAAAAATTATCATGATTAATATCACTACCATTATATTCATACTTTAGTTTTGCAACTTCTATTTCTCTACAAATTTAATGAAAATATAAAACTACTGTTAAATTAAATTTGATATCTCTTGAATCTCTCAAAGAACAATATAAATTATTATTTTAAATGAATTTAAAAATTATAAGCAGTTAGGTATAGAAAAAATAGAATACAGCTTAAACAAAATACAATTGATAAGATTGATTTGTAAGAACAAAATCATAAGGTAAATATTCATTTTAAAGTTGTGAAGAGAGAGAAAATAGTAGTCTATGATCTAAAGAAAAATAAATAAGAGAGAGATTTTTATATCGTATTTCACCAATTTTTGACAAATTTTTATAATTTTTTTGGTCCTCTCTAACCAAAACCCCATCTGAACATCAATATATTTTGACAAAAGATAAAATAATTCCTGGATAAAATTTTAATTTTTGAAATTTTCATATATAAAAAATATTTTAAAAAATCACACCTTTATCCGTGATTCTGGGAATATGATGCAAGTGCTCATCTTTGGATTTTAAATTGATACACAAGTTTTAAAGTTTCTATTGTATATCCATAAAAATAACAGATTTGGACTATTTGTGGATGCATATATATTAAATCTGTCAAACTTGATTTAAGAGTGTGTGTTGAAAATTTATTTCAACACACACACAAATCAAGTTTGACAGATTTAATTTTATCAGTAATGAATAAAATTAATATTTGAACAGTAAATGTTCCTTATTTGTTCACATTTAACCAAATTTTTATAAATCACTATGATTATCAGTGTCTTTGCAAGGGTAGGACGAATTTAAATCATAATTCTAAAGATAAAATAATTTATTTTTTACAAATTCTAAAAAAAAAAAACAATTTTTTCCAAAAAACAGTAATTTACATTATTACACTTATTATTATACATAATTTGCTTGATTTAACATAAAGCAATAAATAGTTTCTATTACAATTAATTCACTGCATTTGCTAAGATGCATTTCGACCCAGTTGGTCCTCTTCAGTTATGTGCAGGAATTATAAAAACCACATTAATTAAACATGTTATAAAAGAAATATTAAACATTGACATTCCTAAAAAAACCATAAACTTATCAAAAAACATTACTTATATTACTACTACAACGAAAAAAAGGAAAAATACACCTTACATTTGAAAAAAGTGGGTACAATTTACATTTAACAGATGTTTGAAACTTCTAATTCCATTAAGTGAGCCTTCGAAAATTTAATTTGCCTATAATGCATTTTGTGTATAAATTTTCAAACAATTTAATAATTTATCACACTGCCCAATCCTCCTTTTTTAAGTGTGCACTGAACTTTATATTTATATTTGTAAGACCATAAATTATAATATACCTAAACCAGAAGAAAAAGGTTTGTACTATTATTAATTTTCAAGTATCTAAATTATCTATTAAGTATGAATTTACCTAAAGTTATTGATGTCCAAATTTCATTTTTTTCAAGTATCTAAATTATCTATTAAGTATGAATTTACCTAAAGTTATTGATGTCCAAATATCATTTTTTCTTTAATTCTTTAATTTTTCAAACCACCTTAATACCGTTGACCAGCTATACTACTTATTTAAAATTTTTATTTATTTTTATAAAGCAGAAAATTACTCATCAGCCTGCAATTAATTGAATTATAAAAACCAAAATGATTTACCTAAATTATTGTCTTTAGTCATTCTCATTCAGAGCTTTTGGAGATCACCAACTATGGCACGACCATGTTTTAACCTACATTTGCATATTTCTTAAAAATTACTCGCCCCTAGTGTTGTTTTTGTAAATAGATATTTCCACCAAAGTTCTGGCAACTTCAATCCGTTTTTATTATTTGTTGTTATATTTTTATTATGCATTGTATTATACTTAATGAAATAAAACTCATAAAACATTCTGGATAAATAATTTTTCTCTTGTTTCAAAACTGTTATAAGTGTCCTTATTAATATTACAATTACTATTGATGTAATGTATTGATAACCCTGATTTTAATTGTTTGTACTTAACGTATCTTTTATGTTCCTCTAATCTAATTCTCAACTGTCGTTTGGTTTCTCCTATATAGTAATGCATGTCTTTACAAGTACATTCAATCTTATATACAACATTATGTTTATCTATTGGACGTTGTGTCTGCCTACCTATAAATGTTATTTTCTTAATCTGAAACATCATTTTTGTACTATCCCAATGTTAAACTTCTTGAAAAATTCCCTCTCTTTATAAAAAATATTTCTTTCGTATAACATTGAAAAATATATTTTTTTATAATTATTTTTTGTACTATTGTTTATTTTTTTTATTAGATTGTTTATAATCAATTTCTCATTTATTTAATTGCCAGTGTGGGTAATCATTCAATATAAACATCTTATAAATTAATTTTAATTCCCATTCCCGGTCCGTTACGTCAGTGATAATGCATGTCTTTACAAGTACATTCAATCTTATATACAACATTATGTTTATCTATTGGACGTTGTGTCTGCCTACCTATAAATGTTATTTTCTTAATCTGAAACATCATTTTTGTACTATCCCAATGTTAAACTTCTTGAAAAATTCCCTCTCTTTATAAAAAATATTTCTTTCGTATAACATTGAAAAATATATTTTTTTATAATTATTTTTTGTACTATTGTTTATTTTTTTTATTAGATTGTTTATAATCAATTTCTCATTTATTTAATTGCCAGTGTGGGTAATCATTCAATATAAACATCTTATAAATTAATTTTAATTCCCATTCCCGGTCCGTTATGTCAGTGTTCTACAATCCATTTTTTTAATTTCTGAAATAAATAAATTTTTTTTAATGTATTGAGGAGTATTAGAATAGAAATTTAATAACTTAAAATTATTTTGTTCTTTCCAGTATCTTTTAAACTTTACTTTATTAAAATGTGAAAATAAAATAATGTTCAAATAATTAATTTTATTATCAAAACTATGCTCTATGGTAAATTTAATATAATTATTATATGAATTAACGTAATCTAATAATTTATCAGTATTTACTATATGTGAATCTATTATGCAAAGGATATCGTCAACGTAATGAGCCACAAATTGAACTCCAGGATATTTTAATATAAATTTATCTAATTCTATTAAAACTATTTCTGCTAATTTTGGACCTATCACACTACCCATTATTATTCCATCTGTTTGCTTATAGAACTTATTATCAATTTTAATATAGTTATTGTAAAAACGGTACTGTACACCGTCAATTATCCACTTATCCACTTTTAATGTTGTTAATGCACGAATTATCATATTCAATTTAACACTGGGATACAAAGCAAATTATGTATAATAATAAGTGTAATAATGTAAATTACTGTTTTTTGGTAAAAACTGTTTTTTAGAATTTGTAAAAAATAAAATAGTTTATCTTTAGAATAAAACTGTTTTTTAGAATTTGTAAAAAATAAAATAGTTTATCCTTAGAATTGATTTAAATTTGTCCTACCCTTGCAAAGACACTGATAATCATAGTGATTTATAAAAATTTGGTTAAATGTGAACAAATAAGGAACATTTACTGTTCAAATATTAATCATAAATATCACTTCTATTATTTAATATATTACTTAATGAATAAAATGTTTATTGCCATTTCAATAAACTTTTTTCATTTATCAAATTTCCAATACAATATCTTAATTGAAGTTCTCAATAAAATTGATTTTAATCTGATTAAGATCAACTTTATTCAAATTTTCAAATTTAAGTGTTGCTTGTAACAACTAAAATATCCTGCCAGCATTTCATTAAACAGCCTTTGTAGTGCCATCTATTAGTTAATAATTAAACTAGAATCTAGTTAATTAAGTTAATAGTTAATTAGTTTAAATTAATTCAAATCATTAAAATTCCGTTAAAAGATTAAAGGGATTAAATATGGCAGATTAATTGGGTATCTGGCTGTTTAATGAAAATTTTTTTCTCAACATCATTCATGTGTTATTAATTATTGTAGTAATATTGTGCATATGCATTGTGTTATGATATATATATATATATGTCTTGTAGATAGTCTACACAAATGCAGGGCTCGACAAACCCGGTAGCCAAGTAGCCAATTGCTACCAGAATAGAATTTCCATTTTGGCTGAGATTAATTAGGATTATTTGGATTAAATTCCCTTGAGGTTTGTTTAGTATATAAAGTTTAAAAGAAATAAATTTTCTTTTTCCTTTTATTGGTTTTAATTTTATTTTATATCTTGTTTTATGTTTTCAACATTCAGTTTGGCCAGCCATGTGAGATGCATGCCTTGCACCTATGGCAGGCCCGGCTCTGGTGGTAGTTATGTTTTGTAAATTCTTTGCGAATATTGAATTAGCAAATGCTGAACAGTTATGCTTATGAGAAATGCAGAGTTAGGTTTCTGTTAACCTTTCTTCCCAACATTTTCATCCTTAGTTTATGTGTGTTTTTCTGTTTAAAGTTATCTTATTTAATGTTTGTTACAGTACTACAAATTATTACAGTATATGCAGTGTACAATACTATATACAGTATTATAATCACAGTAATCTTTGTTAGTGTTTTAAAAAATTAAATAATGTAGTAAATAAAATCTTATTTTTGATGGGTAGCTGTTTGATGTTGCAGAATGTTTGATGCGGTAGCTTGCAAAGTCATGAATTTGAACGAATGCAATACTATTAATTACAACTAAGCCTAACAGTTCTAACGACTCTGCAATCCAGAGTTCAGCCTGAGCTCAGGTCTTAAACTAATTCTTACTTAAATATAATTAACTTCAAAATAATCTAACAACAATTAACATCTAATGGGCGAAAACAAAACCCGTAAATCGGAACTTCCAACTACGAGTACCGATTAAGTGTTAGATTGAAAACGACAAAAAAAGATGTTAGAAACTTATGCTAATAAATTGAATAAATTCTCAAACAAGTTAGATAACAAAAAATATAAAATTTATTAGACTCCAAACACTTACAAAAGTGTTAATAAATGCTTTATTGAAACAATAATAAAGCAACAATCAAATTAATCGACAAAACTGGTTTAATCCAACTCAAATATTCACAAGAAACAAACCTTAAATACTACTTAATTCTACTACCTCCACCTCCGATATGAACTTCAAACAATCGTCGATCTTTACAAGAAACTCAAATGTCACTTTTGCCAGTTTTACATCAAGACAACACCTCTCGTTATCAAACAACACCTCGTCTTTTCATTGATTTTGTCAGCTTTTTATATCCGAGTGATATACAGTCTCTTTTATTCATTTACATATTTATACTTATTTCTAGTCTATTCATTTACATACTTATACATAACAAGTTTAAAATTATTAGCTTACAGAATAATTCATTCATGTCATCCTCTTTACAATTAATTTATATACCGAACAAAACTTCGATACGGATCATTCTTACATTTGCATATCGGACCAGTAGTAAATTTAGTTAAATTAGAGGATGACGTCATTACCTGGGACAGCTCTTCCTGAGGATGGTTCCAATTCCGTATCACGTGATTGCTAACGACGGAGACGGAGAACATGGGAAGTAAGTTAACTTTTAAACTAAAATATAATACGTTAGATTATAAGAAAATAATGCTAAATAATAAAGTGCATAATAAAATAAAAATAGGACAGGTCAAAGTCAACTTTCTCACAAGCTGACACATTGTCTTTCTGAACTACATTGAAAAATTGCATCACTTTTTGCCTCAGATCTTCTAAAATCTCAGTGTAAGGAGCAAATGCACAGGAAGTTAGGTTCCTAAATTTGAGGCTGCCTTCAAGCATAGGACCACATTCTTCTGCAGGACCTGCGGATGATACGAACAGACTTTTGGCTTACCTGTGGTCTATGGGGTCAACAAAGATAAATAATGAGACTTTTCCGACAAAACGATACAGAGACTACATTTGATAACAAACAACTTCCTTTATTAGAAAGAGTGAGAGAGAGAGAGAATTTTCATTGGTAACAGTATTTTCGCTGGTTAGCAGCAGTCTGTGAATAAGTGCAAAAGCTCTGTGAATATTGATTTTGTGGTTATAAATAAATTTTCGCGAATACGGAATCTGCAAATAACGAGAATTGACTATATATGCTTGTCTACTCAAGTTAGGATCAAAAAGTTCCAGGACTTTATTTTTAAAAATATTAAAAATTCAAAATTTGAGCAGAAAGTATATATAATTTAAAAATATATACTATTGGAAATTTTCCCACTAGATAATAGAATGGGACCAATCATTGTTTTGTACCAGTTTTTACATAACATCACATTATAAATATGTCTGTATTTGAGCAAAGAGCTGCAATTAAATTTTGCTTTTTATTGCAAAAAACATTTATGGAGATTTTCAATATGTTTTATGAAGCATATGGAAAACAAAGCGTTGTACAAAGCCATACGTTTGACTGGTACAAATAATTTAAGAAGGGCACACAAGCATTGACAATAACTACCAATCTGGTTGTCCATCAATCATTTTTGATAAAATGGGAATTATTTATTACAGATTTATTCCTGAGAGCAATCTATTAATAAAACTATATATTTGGATAATTTGCATCATTTAAAAGATGCAATTAGGAGGAAAAGACCAAAATTTCAAAGAAAAACCTGGAAATTGCTGCATGGTAATGCTCTCGCATATCATGCTCAAATAATTACCCAGTATCTAGATAAACATTCTGTGACTGTTTTACATCCATCATATTCTCCTGACCTTGTATCCTGTGATTTTTACTTGTTTCCTAAACTAAAAAAATCCACTTAAAAGACAAAGATTTCAGGATGAAATGGAGGTTAAGGCTGTTGAGACAGATGCCGTGAAAACAATTTCAAAGAATGTTTTTTTCCAAAGTATCTGCCATACTTTTTGATTGCTGAAAAAATGTGTTAATAGACCAGTATTTTGAAAAATTTGATAGATGTATATTTTAGATTTTTTTTTTTTAAATAAAGATCTGGAACTTTTTGATCCTACCTTGTATCTTTACATTCTCAGATATAACCAATAATGGTTTTAATGAGCAATTCTTCCTGGTTCTGTGATACTTATTATAACAGGATTTTACTATATTTTATATTGGTATTTGGTTATTTATACTATATATTTTTTAAATTTCCAAAAAATGTCTTTAAATCACTTGATATAAAATCTGACATTTATATCAAGTAATATTAAAAATTTAGAAATATATAATTAGATACTGTGTAGGTTTTATGTTGTAAAATATTTAGAAATACATTGGTTATATTGCAGTTTTTATTTTTCCAACAATTTTAAATTAAGTATAAATATTTTATATTTTATAAAAAAAATATTTTAATCATATAGGTGTAAAAACTCTAACCATTTTTACACCCCTTCCTCCCCTAAACAGCATGACATAATTTATGAATGTTCTCATAGTTCAAATCTCATATTGATTATTAATGAAAAAATTATACAAAAACTAGTTTTACCTGGAGATATCTGAGATATATTAATGATGATCGAATATTTAAAGCCTGGCTGAATGCAGAAATAATAAGTATTGTATCTTATGGATTGATTATTTATGCAGCTACATCTAAGACATATTTAGAAAAATTGAAATAAAGTTATAAATATGCAATTAAACAGATTCTTAAATTCATAGCTGAACAAAATCAAATAAACATGTTATATAATTATGAAAATTTAAATATTCCAACTCTACAAGATATCCTTAATAAAGATAAAAAATTTTTTGATATATACTTAAATGGATATGTAGAAAATGATTTCTTCTGCTTCAATGTTCTGCAGAAACCAATAAGGAAGTTTCAGTTTATTCACATTCCAAAGCAGAGAATGGAAAAATTTACTAGATCTTTTTTTTATTCGTGCTCCTACTTATACTAATAAAAGTTAATTTTCTATGTTATCAATTCAATATACAGTTGTATCTGTTATGTTTTTATTGTTTCTGATTCTTCGGGGAGGCTGCCTAATGTTTCATTAGAACAATTGGTAATGTAATACTAACTAAATAAAAAATAAAATAATCAAATATACTGTGTATTATTATTATTAATCTCAAAAATATATAGCTGTATTTGTTATTGCCCTTCTATGTTCATATTTCAACTGTCATCTTTCTATTAGGAATTAATGTACTAGTAGTAATCAATGGTAATTTTGATAAATTTGATATATTATTGAATATAGTGTTTAATTTTTTTTTAGTAATGCAACTGATGAATACTATCTATTTCCATAAAAAGGTATATTCATTAAACAAAATAAAACAAGCAAGTTTAGGAAGAACAAAAATTGCCTATTTTCTGAATGTGTTCTTTATTTTTGAATAATTAAAGTTAAGAAATTAAAATATATATCATTAAAATCATCATCAATGCCACAATATGTATGTTAAATGCCCATAAAAATAATCTATTAAATAGTTTGATAGTCTTATTGTCAATATTTATTGTACTAATATGTACTAATATGTTGATATTATATACTAGTTGATATACCCAATGCTGCTTAGATATATCCATAATCAAACTAACTGCTTAAACTCTAAAACATAATACTAAAAGACAGCACTGTACACAGTAGAGAATTAATCAAAAAACATCGTTTATTCATGGAACTATTGCTTTCAGCATGTTCTGCCATCTTCAGGTTCCAAATCATAACGAATTTGTTTGTTATTCATACTTTCTTATAAAAGAATTCAGAGTTCTAGATAATTTAAAAGAAAAGATACAAACAAAATTAAAATAAATAAATTTTTTTTTGGTTACCCATTAATTCATCTTCCATAGTAAAGAGCATGGGTAAACTAAACAGAATAAAAATAAATAAAACATAAATAAAAACATAATAACATTGTAGGATAGAGTCTGTACTTAAAGCTGTACTATCACAGTCTTGGGGATAAGGTCTTAGACCAGGGTAAGGTGATGCGTTTCATCTCTGCTTTTGAGACCTACCACTCCTTTACCAAGACTGCACTGCATGGCAAAGAGCCACATCCTTCTCGAGGTGTCCCCGTTTTCACAGAACAGTGTGGATCTAGACATGGTCGTTGATAAACATCCCAGAAGAAGGCAATGGCAAACCACTTCTGTATTATGCCAAGAAAACTGTATGGACAAATCTGTTAGTGTTAGCGTTATGGTGCTGGAGGGCGAGCCCCCCCAGGCCTGAAGGCACCCTTATGGCTACTGGGGAAGAACAGCAGACACCTTTGAGTAACTCCATGCATAATGACATGACTAGATCAAAGCCACAAGGAAGCCTAGTTGTTGATTGTTGCAGCAGTTAAAGAAAAGGCCCATGTTTCATGAAGACACATCCTGTAGGAACCTGGAACGTAAGGAGTATGAATCAAGGCAAACTGGAGATTGTGAAGGCAGAATTGGTTCGTACACAGTTAGAGATATTAGGTGTAAGTGAGCTCAGTTGGACTGGAAAGGGTCACTTTAACTCTGGAGAATTTGTGATATACTTCTCAGGTCATGACTCCAAAAGAAGAAATGGAGTAGCTTTTGTACTTCAGAAAACCATTAGCAAATCAGTAATTGGTTTCAACCCAGTTAACGAGAGAATAATTACAATAAGAATAAAAGGACATCCAACAAACATCACTCTTACTGCACTGCCACAGAAGAAGAGATTGAAGATTTTTATGGAAAGCTACAAGAAACAATGAACACCATTTCAGGCAAAGACATGCTGTTGCTAATTGGTGACTGGAATGGGAAAGTTGGCGAAATTAGACTACCAGGGATTAATGGGAAATTTGGTTTAGCAACTCGCAATGATGCTGGAGAAAGATTAATTGACCTTTGTGGAGAGAATTCTCTATTCATTGCTAACACTTTTTTCAGCAGCACAAAAGAAGACTTTACACATGGACATCCCCAGACGGACAACATCGAAACCAGATTGACTACATAATAGGGAATAAAAGATGGAAGAGTGCAATACAGTCTGCCAAGACTCTCCCAGGTGCAGACTGTGGAACTGATCATGAACTACTGATCTCAAAAATTAGGATTAAACTAAGAAAACTGAAGAAACAAGTTCCACCCACCAGATATGATCTAACAACATACCATTAAATATTCAGTTGCTGTAAAAAATAAATTTAGTGCACTGAATATGTTAGAATGCGAACCAGATGAATTATGGACTGAACTAAGAGAAATTGTACAATCAGAAGCAAAGAACAACATTCCCCAAATTAGAAAGAAGACTACTTCCATTTGGCTTTCTGCAGAAGCTATCCAGATTGCAAAGGAAAGGAAGAGAATGAAAGTTGCAGGGAACATACAAGAAGTAAGGAAACTGAATGCTGATTTCCAACGTCAAGACAGAAAAGATAAAGAAAATTTTCTAAATCAGGAGTGCCAACAAATAGAAAACCTAAATTTGACGGGAAAACAAGGGACCCTTTTCAAGAAAATCAAAGAAATCACAGGCAAGTTTACAGCAAAAGTAGTGTCTACTCAACTTTTTGAAATTTGTCAAGCCCTGCAAATGGCATATAGTGCTTATAATTTATCATCTACAGTGGGTGATCGGTTAACGAACAGTTCAGATAACGAACACCTCACAGAACAAACTGTGGGACCCACAGCTGACAGAATGACAGGTCAGGCAAATGGCTGCATGGTAAATATGTCTAGGTCCTTCGCGTATGCTTCTAAAGCCAACGTGGTCTTAGTTCTGGCGTTGGCTAAGTCGCTCTTATGCTCCTGCAGTCTCTGGGCGAGCCCAGAGACTTCAGGAAGGATCTGTGCCCTACCCGTTGAAACCCATCCTTCAATCTTCCAGCTGACCCTATCATGGGTGTTGGTCAGCCTGTTGTGATGATGGCAGCTCTATAAGTGACTGCACCAGATAAAAATCACCATATAAGAAATTCCATGAGGATATTCATGAGGATATTTCGGCTTAATTAACCTAACTGAATGACAGTCCTAGGTGTTGGTGGACTTATGGGTAAGGATGGAAGAACAGTAGTTTTTCCTGATTGATTTGTTTTACGTTGTCTCTGAGTTCATTTTAGATTTATTAAAGAAGGTAAGAGAGAGATTTTACAATTTTTTGGTCTTTTAATGGCACTCTTACCAGGTTGAGGTCAATAGGCTTTGGGAGATCTACCATGACAATGCTATTATTCACTTCTGAAAAATCTTGAAGGAGAGAGAAAAGCAATCAAATATTGGACAGATTCTTTATCGGAAAATAAACACATAGTCTTGCATTTTCATTTATATAGGTATATATTATAGTTATTACATATAAATAAACGTAGTAAGAAATTATAATTTTTTATTTATGTTTTTTGGGTCTCCGGAACAAATTAATCAAAGTCCTATAAAAACCTATGGTAAAACGATGATCGGTTAACGGACAGTTCGGATAACGAACAATTTCTTGGAACAGATTATGTTCATTAATGATCACCCATTGTATAAAATTTGCATTCTTGGCAATAATAAAGGAAACATTTAAAATATAATTTATCATCAGAGAGAGAGAGATTAAAACATATTGTTACAAATTACAAATATATTTATATATAAATTGAGCTTAAAAAAGTATAATTTGAATCAAATGCTATTGAAAAATAATTATATAAGTCAATTATTTCTCCGGAACAAATTAATCAAAGTCCTATAAAAACCTATGGTAAAACGATGATCGGTTAACGAACAGTTCGGATAACGAACAATTTCTTGGAACAGATTATGTTCATTAACGATCACCCATTGTATAAAATTTGCATCCTTGGCAATAATAAAGGAAACATTTAAGATATAATTTATCATCAGAGAGAGAGATTAAAACATATTGTTACAAATTACAAATATATTTATATATAAATTGAGCTTAAAAAAGTATAATTTGAATCGAATGCTATTGAAAGTCAATTATTCGAGAAAAATATATAGAATAATCAAATTTTTAATTTGGGAAATTTAGGTATTGTTTGTGACAATTGACATTGATGAAGAAGATCACGAAAGAATTATGGAATTTTTTGGATTGAAGAAAGAAGATGCACCTGATATGAGACTGATCCAATTAGAAGAAGAAATGACAAAATTCAAACCTCCTGTACCAGGCCTTGAAGAAGAAAAAATTCGAAGCTTTGTACAAGGAGTTTTAGATGGAAAAATCAAGGTATTTCATATGCACATTAATAAATTATTTTCATACCATGGTGAAACGGAATTTATTGCATTTTTATAAAAGATACATTATTATTTTTTGCATGGAAAAATCAAGGTATTTCATATGCACATTAATAAATTATTTTCATACCATGGTGAAATGGAATTTATTGCATTTTTATAAAAGATACATTATTATTTATTGCATTTTTATAATTTTTACATTTCTTAATTAGATTATGAAGTGAAAAAATTTTGTCAAAATATCACTTAGCTATGCAAACAATCTGCTATTAATTTTATCTACCCAGGTCTATTTCATTTATCAATTTGCATATTCATACAACCATTTTATAAGCATATACTTCAGTATATATTGCACACCTTTTATCAGATATTTAGCTGTTTCATCATTTACATTTCTTAATTAGATTATGAAGTGAAAAAATTTTGTCAAAATATCACTTAGCTAATCAAACAATCTGCTATTAATTTTATCTACCCAGGTCTATTCATTTATCAATTTGCATATTCATACATGCATTTTATAAGCATATACTTCAGTATATATTGCGCACCTTTTATCAGATATTTAGCTGTTTCATCAAAAAAAAAATTTTTCAACCATCCATTACTCAGTTTTTTCTATTAACTTGATTTGAATGCAAAAATATGTTAGTTAACCCTTTGCGCTCCTAAAAAAAGGTCTACCGCTCTAGCACGTCCATTTAAAAAAATTATGATTTTTTGTTTTTTTGCCATAATGTTTTTGCATTTTAATATTTTGCCACAAAAAAATTGGATTTTGTTGGCAATATACCGTTCTCTGATACAGAATGTGAAAATTATTGTACCATTGCGTTAATTTCTCATGCCAGTAAGGTCTTACTAAAGGATTTACAGAAAAGAACAGAGCCATACGTGGAGAGAGAAATGCCAGCAGTGCAAGCTGGTTTCAGGAGAGGCAGAGGAACACGTGACCAAATTGCAAACATCAGATGGATAATGGAGAAGGCCAGGGAACACCAGAAAGATGTGTACCTGTGCTTTATTGATTACAGTAAGGCTTTTGACTGTGTCGATCATGCTAAGCTGTGGAACATTTTGAGATCCATAGGAGTTCTGAGCATCTTATTTTACTCACGAGAAACCTTTACATTGGACAAGAAGTTACCGTTAGAACAGAATTTGGAGAGACAGAATGGTTCAAAATAAGAAATGGAATGAGACAGGGCTGCATTCTCTCTCCATACCTTTTTAATTGTTACAGTGAATATGTTATGAGAATGGCTCAATTAGAGAATACTACAGCTGGTATTCGAATTGGTGGAGAAATCATCAATAATCTGAGATATGCTGATGACACCACTCTGCTGGCTGAAAACAAGGAAGACTTGATGGAATTGATTAAGAAAGTCAAAAAGGAAAGTGCCAAATGTGGACTAATGCTAAACATAAAAAAGACAAAAGTAATGACAACAAGCATGAATACTGATTTTAAAATTGATGGCGAGGAGATAGAGGCTGTGGACAACTATATCTTCCTTGGCTCCAGAATTGAAAAAACGGACAGTGTGCGGGAAGGATATGAAGGAGGTTGACCCTAAGAAGAATTGCAATGACTGGTCTATCCAAGATAATGAAAGATAAAGATATTTCTATGTCAACTAAGATAAGAATAGTAAGGGCAATAGTCTTCCCAGTAGTAATGTATGGTTGTGAAAGCTGGACAAACAGATAATGTGAAAGAAAGAAGATAGACTCCTTTGAATTGTGGATCTGGAGAAGATTGCTCAGAATTTCTTGGACTGCAAGAAGAACCAATAAATCAGTGTTGGATGAAGTCAAACCATGCCACTCCTTTAGGGAGTGGCATGGTCTGGTGTTATCCTTTAGGGAGTGGCATGGAAGCGAAAAAGGAAAAATAATAAAAGAAAGGTAGTCTATAGATCTTTCACAAGCTTGGAAATTTGCTTTAAAGGAAAGAACGAAGCTGAAATCCATTGTAAATGGATAACACCAGAGAAAAACGAAAGGCCATGATCACCAAACAGCAGCTCTCTTATTTTCGACATTTGATGCGTGCAGAGCATGGATTGGAAAAGATGATTATGCTTGGAAAGGTGGAGGGAAGCAGAAGAAGAGGATGACAACGAACAAGATGGATAGATACGATCAGACAACTACTGGAATGACTTTGAGAGAACTGTGCGATCTGACCAAAACCAGGTCTGAATGGAGAGAATTTGTCCACACAGTCACCAGAAGTCGAACTCGACTTGCACATAACAATAACAAATCAGTCTTTCAAAGGGTGTACAAGTTCACACTCATATCAGTCTATTTTCTTAGTGCCCTAGGTTCTTCAAGGCAAATTTCCATGAATCAGGTAGCCCGGTTATCTTTTCATTCACCAAGGTTTCTTCACTCTGTCTTCTCATTATTTCTAAAGTCTCCATCATATATGCATGTTTTCTCTTCTTGATGGTTTTTATCACTTTGGCTTCATCCCAACCTATTCTCATATAATTAGTATAAGCTTCTATAGATAGTGTTGTATTTAACTTACCTTTTGCTATGTCCTTTTTATGCTCTGTTATCCTTTGGTTTAAGTTCCTTGTTGTTACCCCTATGTACGACTTCTGTTGATGGGTGTTGATGTTCTCAATAGGTATTTTATAAACGCCGTCTTCTCATAATCATTAAGTGGATCTTTCTCATTCCTTAAAACACTGAATATTGTAAGAGGGCGTAGACTCGTAAGCCGCTTATTATCCCTCTTTGCTAATCTTTTTGGAAAAGCATAGTTTCTTAAGGTATGGGATACAGGCATATAACTTTTGCTTTGGTTAGCATTACTTCCGCTTGCTTGCGGATCCTCAGTACTATTAATATCCTGCTCAAGACTTTTCTTTGTACGGTTAAAAATGCTTAGAATGAAGGATCTCGTATACCCATGTTGTATTCCAGTTCTAATAATATAATTCTTTATATAAGTCGTCTTCATGTGTACTATATATTAAGGCTCTTCTAAAAAAAATACTTAAAGGTAGCCTTCTTGTATGATATGGGGTCATTTGACCACATGGGTATCAGTATTGGTTCATAGGACGGTTTTCTAAATACTGAAGTCACTATGTGCCCATCGTTAACAATTATCTTGAAGTCCAGGTAGTTTATTGAGGCATCGTGCATCTGTTCCATTCTTAGTGTTAACCCGTAAGATTCCATAGTGAACTTTTCAGCAAAGGCATATATATCCTTTTTATTGGCCCATACCATCAGGACATCGTCCACATACCTTATGTAGAACTTTAAACCGGGTTGAAACTTCTTGATTTTTTCAGCTTCAAAGCTCCTTGAGACTAATTTGGTGAGGACTCCTGCAATCGGACTACCTATTGGGATGCCCCTGGTTTGCTCAAAGATTTTACTTCTAAACATGAAATAGAATTTATAACAGATTAAATGGGTTAACTCCCTTATCAAAGGTTTGATGAGATGTGCTCCTGGTACGTTCTCAAGTAGAAACCTGTAAAAGATCAGGCAGGTGGGTTCTAAATACGACGACGGGTATAAAACTTTCAAAATCATATTTCATGACTACATCCTTGCTGTTGTATGCTATTTTTATTTGTTTTATTTATTTTTATTTTGTTTAGTTTACCCATGCTCTTTACTATGGAAGATGAAGTAAGGGGTAACCATGGTAACTGTGTATATTTATTTATTTTAATTTTGTTTGTATCTTTTGTTTTAAATTATTCTAGAACTCTGAATTCTTTTATAAGAAAGAATGAATAACAAACAAATTCGTTATGATTTGGAACCTGAAGATGGCAGAACATGCTGAAAGCGTTAGTTCCATGAATAAATGATGTTTTTTGATTTATTCTCTACTGCGTACAGTGCTGTCTTTTAGTATTATATTATGCTGCTTAGATAATATTTAAATGAAATTAACTTATATAAATAATAACCTTAAGCATATTATGTTCTAAAAGCTGTAAGAGCAAATATGGGCAATACATAATTTACCTAAATTTTGATAATTTTTATTTTAAATTATTGACAATAGATGATACTAGATCTATATATTATCCTTAAATTTGTAACATTTAATATCATCTTTTTTTCGGTAAAGGTTTACCTTCCTTGTGTGCTGACCATGTGTTGACTATACGGGTAGTCCTCAATTTGCGACAACTCGAGTTATGATGATTTGCACTTACAGTGGCCAAATATTATTAATAAAAATTCTCTAAATCAACTTTTCATGTTGCAAATATATTTACATATATCACATTGCTTTTGTATAAGCATCACAGCATTGCCATTAGTCGGCAAGCAAAGCTGTATTATTGTATATGTCATAACTCTATCATGCCCAGTAAGAGAAATAATACTACTGATGAAAATTCCAATGTAAAAAGACAAGGAAAGCTTGTTTTGAGTTAAATAGAAACCTAATTTATGAAAATATTAAAAGAGAAAACAACAAATCGAGAATTAAAAAAAGTCCTCGACTTACAACAGAGATGTTGGAACGAAATCCCATCGTAAATCAAGGACTACTTGTATAGAAAGCTTTTTAAATACATGTATCCCAGGACCATGGTATGGGAATATAGAGATTGACTAACACAAATCTTTAGTTTAAAGATTCTGTATATATACATTAAAAAGTCTGCTATATAGACAATGTATAGTTGTCCCACAGGAATGTTAATGTTTATTCTTTTTTCAATAATTTAAAATAAAATTTTAATAAAAATCAAATGCACTTCTATAGATTTAAATAATGTAACCAAGATATTTAATGGCAGAACATCATTACTAAATTTCATGTAAAACTACTAATTAATTCGAAAGTCATTAGTAGGGACAAGCAGAAAGACAGACATGATAGTGATTTTATAAATCTTCTTTATTCTTCAGAAAGCAAGTTAATGATGATTTTAAAACTTAGATCTTGATTGTTTTGTAATATTTATAATTTTAAATTTCCTTCAGGGAATAGAATATAAATTTTTGTTTTGCAGGTCAGTATCAAAATAGAAAATTATTGGATCCTTTGTCATTCATTATTCAATGATATAATTTTTGTAAATATTGTACTGTTGATGATGATTAAAAACTCATTTACTTTACCTTATTGTACATTTTTCTGATACTGATACAAAATTCTACAGATAATTTTTAAATTGTTGTAAATGAAATTATGGTATATTGTATAATTCATTGTAAAATTATGAATAATATAATACAAAAAATTAGGAATTAATTCTTAATTTTTCTTTAGGAATTCAATTCGCAATGGCATGTGGCCAACATCTCTCTCAAATCTTACAATAGCATGTACAGTATTATTATTTCTTATGCTGACAGAACCTAGTTTTACATTTACTCTGAATCTATGGTTATGGAAATTAAGTTATTTGTTACATATTCCACAAGGTAAGTGTGTTTTATTAAAAAATATATTAGAATAACTTTATAAGTATTTTTTAATTCAAAATTTTCAATAATAATAATAATAATAATCCCTCCTGAATCCTGCTAAGCTGCCTCAAAGTGGCAGAGAAGTGTACTTGGGCGGAATAGGCAGTGCAAGTCAGAAATCCTTTTCTGGTAGGGTCACCTGGGCCTAAAGGCTATTCCACTATGCTCAACTAAATGCTAGCAGGTGTCCCCACCTCGGTGGTGTTTTTTTCTAGTTTACTATGATACAAAGAGAAAACGAAAACACACCGGCTTGGAAGTTGCCCAAAAGATAAGGGACTCAGGCCCTGTCAAGACGTTATTGACAGAGGAGTTGTAGCAGATCATCAGCTTGTCAAGTCCGTCTTGACTCAGGAGCGCAAAGGGTTAAGGCATAAGGTTTAAATATGTTATTCATACAAACAACATATTTAAACAGCAACAATAAAAGTCATCAGTTATATTTTAAAAAATATCAAAGAATAAACCATACATCCATATTATGTTATTAATAGTCAAAATTAGTTGTCTAGTAAGAATCAATATTGATCTAAAATTGGATTTTGTCAGTAATGAATTCAAAAAAAACAAACCTATAAACACTAACTCATATAGCACAACCTTTAAAATAGGAAATTTCTTGGTTTTTACTTCTTTCTTGCAATTAATAAGTTTGAGGGTTTTCGCAGTATACTAGATATCTTTCTTTGCAACATGGAGATATGCAGATAAGGGACTCAGGCCCTGTCAAGACGTTATTGACAGAGGAGTTGTAGCAGATCATCGGCTTGTCAAGTACATCTTGACTCAGGAGCGCAAAGGGTTAAGGCAATTATTCATACAAAAACATATTTAAACAGCAACAATAAAAGTCATCAGTTATATTTTAAAAAATATCAAAGAATAAACCATACATCCATATTATGTTATTAATAGTCAAAATTAGTTGTCTAGTAAGAATCAATATTGATCTAAAATTGGATTTTGTCAGTAATGAATACAAAAAAAAACAAACTTATAAACACTAACTCATATAGCACAACCTTTAAAATAGGAAATTTCTTGGTTCCTACTTCTTTCTTGCAATTAATAAGTTTGAGGGTTTTTGCAGTATACTAGATATCTTTCTTTGCAACATGGAGATATGCCATCTCCTTTCATTTGATATTACTAAACTTTAAAGAACTAGAAGCTTCCTACAACTCTAGTAAACTATGTTATAAATGTCATTCAAATGAAAACAAATCAAAGGTAATAACAAATTGCTGAATGGGCTTATCATGGTACCACTGAAGTGTTCTGTGCATTGGCAGATGGTGATGCAATCATGTAATGATGATAGCAGTCTGTCTTTGTTCATGCAGGATTTCCATCCAATCATGATAGAAGCAACAAATGTTGAACTGGGCCCATTATTGGAGTTTCTTGTCTCGAGAAACATAGTAAATGCTGCCTGGTATGCAGAAACTCTCAAATCTCTGTAAGCATCAATCAAGTTTAACTGATTCTGTCTACACACAGTCCAGGTATAATTATTCCAATGATTATCACATTTTCAGGAATCTGTAAAAGCATCTGCAGTGTCAGATATCACTCAGGCAAAGAGGTACAGGAATGATTCCAGCAACAATTGACTACCTGTGGCAATTATTTTTTTAAGATATGTTACAATATCATTCTTATATGGTCTTTGGCTTGTTTTCATTTGAATGACATACTTTCAAATTGCTGAAACCAATAATATAGCAGAATTTTCTTATAATACTTATAGAGAGAAGCCAGATATACATATACTTTTTTTTTATTCATATCAGTAACAAAGTTCCTCTGGTATGAATATATAGGCCATATATATCCTGTGTATGATTTGATTTCTTATCAAATATCAATACAAAGGATATATCTGGCAGCAGCTACTTTTAGAGGATTTATCAATTTGCATATTGGAGTCCATTGTGGATTAACTAGAAGATTGAAAGCAAATTCATAAAGCTAGCTCTGGACTGCTGTAGAAAACTGGAAGCGTTGAACCTAGAATTGAATCTGGATCCTCCATGATGATAAGTGACTATTTTACCATGAGGCACACTGACCAACAGCATATAGGCATTCCTGAATTATGTAGTTAGTTTGATTTGTATCATCCACAACCCTAAACCTACATAGATTGGAACATACATTATACAGTTTTAATTTGTTACAATAATATAACTATTTTTGGTGTTACATCAAAGAATAAGCACATAAACAATTCTTTACCAGGATAAGTTTTAATTTGTTACAATAATATAACTATTTTTGGTGTTACATCAAAGAATAAGCACAAATTTGGTGTTGCATCAAAGAACAATTCTTTACCAGGAAATTTATCATGGAGAGATGCAGGTTTAGGTCATTACAAAAAATTTTCTTACGTAAGTACAGATCTACATAAATGCGGGATTGCTTGTATTCAAATTTTGGTGCTGACATATTATTTTCTAAATTTTCTATAAATTAGAGAAAGCATTGCTTTCAGTTTCTTTCATTGCTTTCAATGGTATGATTACAGTATTTTTATGCTAAAATTGCTATATCCACAAGTCGGCAGTGATTAAAGTAGAAAATTAAGAAAGTGTAAGTAGAATTCTTACTAAAAACAAATCATCAGATATTAAATGTTAATATTTTCTTTTCAAGCAACATTTGCTTTCTGAAAACATTCCTGAAGATTGGGACAAAGGACCAGTTAAAGTTTTAGTTGGAAATAATTTTGATGATGTTGCTTTAGATAAGACCAAAGATGTTCTAGTAGAATTTTGTAAGTAGATATTTAATATTATGTCGAATAAGTTTTCTTTAGTTAAAACTAATAATTTTCCTAGATGCACCATGGTGTGGTCATTGCAAACAACTGGCTCCTATTTATGAAAAATTAGGAGAAAAATACAAGGATAAATCATCTATTGTCATTGCAAAAATGGATGCAACAGCTAATGAACTAGAACACACCAAGATCCATAGTTTTCCCACAATTAAACTTTTCAAGAAAGATAACAATGAAGTAAAGTTTTTTAAAAATCTTTTTAAAAATTTCTAAAAGTAAAATTTTAGTAATAAATGCTTCTGTTATCTTAGGTAGTAGACTTTAATGGAGAACGCACACTTGAAGGTCTCAGCAAATTCATTGATTCGGGAGGAGTAGAAGGAGCTTCACCAAAGGAAGAGGTTTGTTTTGAGTAAAAGCAAAAATTGAATTCTAATTACATTAAAATTTTAATTAATTTGCTCGTTTTTATATTCAGGAAGTCGAGGAGGAAGAAGAAAAAGATGATAATGAGAACAAGAGAGATGAACTGTGATTGCTCTTTGTGTTAATTGCTGCAAAAATATGCAGTAATTGGTGTCCATTCCCAAAATTGAACTACACATGAAAATTGTGTGTAGGGAATATAATTTTTAATAGAACAGTAAGGTCATAATTTGAATGGACAGAGACTTACAATTTTTTTATGTTGTACTCTGTTGAACATAGTCTTACAATTTTGTTTACAGATGGCATTTGAAGAGACTGTTTTTAAATTTACACAATAATTAAAATAAATTATTTTGCTAAATCTTTAATATGGGGCTGAAAAGGTTTCGAATTATTGTATTATAAGCAAAATAGAGATCTGTATGGTTTTATAAAGTTGTGTGTTTTAGGATGTCACTTTTATGGAATTTATCCAGATGATGATAAAATGCAAATCTGTAATTCTTTAAATCTTATTGTAAGAGAGAATATTCCATGTGTGTTATCTTAAAATTTCTTTAGATGACTTTTTCTTTTTTTAATAAATTTGTCTGTTTTAAGTGTGAAAAAATGTTTTATATAAATATACCATCACACATTTCAATGATTACTAGTAAATATCTATTTGCAATGTCATCTGTATAAAAAAATTGCCCCCACAAATTTTTTTTGCATATACAAATTTACATAAACTTTATTATGATATGCACTTTGGAAATTAGAATGTATAATGCAGGATAATGTTAGTAACTAGTTCACTATCAATAGAAAGGCCTACCTGTATAGGCTTTGTAAAGAAACATACATAAAAATAACATAAAATATTCTTTACTTTTTAAATCTTAATCTAATTATTCAAATAACTCACTACGCGCATCTAGTGCAGTGATTCTTAATCTTTTTGAAGTCACGGAACAGTTTTGATTGTAAAGAAAATTTACGGAACACTATATCAGATCATAAAACAAACAACAAAAATTCATGAGCATGTATTTTAATAAAAAATTATACATTGCATAATAAATAACATATTTTCTTAGGAATTGTAAGTAATCTTTTTGAAAAATGGAACATTTTTAAATCAAGTTTAATGCGATGCCTGAGCTAATTGTCTTTTGTAAATTTGGGAAATGTGAAGTCTAACATGTGATAAAGTTTTTTTTTTTTATTAAACATCAAATTATATAGGTAGTGGTGATTAATAAATCTGTGATTTTGATAGTGCAATAAGAAATTGTCAGGTATTTTATAAACCAAAATTTTATATAATACGAAAATTTTGTTGCCAAAAAATAAATCCTCTAAACCAGTGGTTGTTAACTTTTTCGAAATCACGGAACACTTGATCATAAAGAAAATTTGCAGAACACTATCACTAAAATCATAAACAACAAAAATATGCATTAGCATGTATTTTAATAAAAATTATATATACATTAAATTTTTTTTACTATTATTTAAAAAAAAAAAAAAACATATATTCTTAAGAACTAACATTTTTAAATCAAGTTTAATGCGATGCCTGAGCTAATTGTCTTTTGCAGATTTGAGCAATGTCAGGTCTAATGTGGTGTCATAAGAACTGTAACATTTTTAAATCAAGTTTAATGCGATGCCTGAGCTAATTGTCTTTTGCGGATTTGAGCAATGTCAGGTCTAATCTGGTGTCTATCCTCATTTCTTTATCAATATTCCTAAATCTTTCGCATTTTTTACTTTTTATGTTCATTAATATTGAAAAGCCTAGCTCACACAAATATGATGTCAAAAATTGTACCAAATCTTAAATGCTTTTGTGGGTTAACCTGCTTAATAGTTTATTCAAAAATGAGTTGAATCTTGTCTACATTATAACATGCATACTTCTGTAGTATGCTAAGGTCATTCAAGTAGGCCTCGCTTTCATAATTTTGTAGAACACTTGTAACATGTTTGCAAAACATCACTGTTCAGGAAGCACTTGTTAAGAATCACTGCTCTAAACACACGAATTTAATCAGTTTACACAAATAATTTGGACTGAAGTTTAACTTTGAATTTTACATGGAAACATTTTTCCAACTTAACAAATTCTGAATTAAAAACTCCCACAGCTAGGTGGATTACAGTAACTCATTTACAGAACACTATGGCTGTTTTCCGACTGAAAGGAAAACAATATGCATGGAATGTCATTGTTAATCTTATCCCAGTAATGTATTTTAATAAACTTCAAATTACTTATTTTTTGTAATTTTATATACAGTGGTGCCTCGCAACTCGACATTTGAGTTTTGCAGGTTGGTGCATGCATATGCATGGAATTGTGGTGATGTCATTCGCTATTTGTCAGTTCTTTTTGGGCTACTTTAGTGTTTGCTGATGTCATTTGCTATTTGTCAATTCTTTTTGGGCTACTTTGGTGTTTGCCTATGTTGTTTGTGTTAGTTTTCAATTCTACATTTTTCCAAAAGTAAAAAATTTGTAATTATTATTATTGTTTTGAGTGAAATGTAAGGACGGGTTCAAAAAGAACTGACCAGAGGATAATCAGGAATAGATAAACACTCGATCGAGCAAAAAGACGAAGAAAAAATTGTAGATAAAGTGCAGAAAGGTAGAACAATTAAAATGTAACTCAGGTATGGCATTCCTAGGACAACTGTGGCAACATTTTGCCACAGAGAGAAAAGATTATGGGTGCTAGGGTGTCTGCTGAAACACTTCATTCCAATATCCAAGGGCTGATAAATTGTTTAAAAATAGTGTATTTTGTAATTTAGTGTATTATACAATAGTAAAACACACTAATAATATAGTGTCTCTCTCTCACCTCACCTGTTAGGGGAGTGGGATGTGAACTGATAATGAATTAATCTATTTTACATAGAGTCTTGTATGGGAAATGTTGTCCCGCAATTCGACATTACTTCAGCGACGGATTAGTGTCGAATTGCGAGGCACCACTGTATTGTAAACTAACCTGTTTTCTCTCAATCTACAACTCTTTCAGATAGAGCATAAATATTTGTATTTACACAAATCAGATGATGCCATAAAATGTTTTTGCTGATAGACAAATATGCAATTGTTTTAGTTTTGAATATATGTGAAGTGCTATTTTTCTTGATTCAAAAGATTTTTCAATCAGTTACATTAGATATTCAGCCAATACTTTTTGATAATTTGTGAAATGTAATATTTCAATTAATCATCTTTAAGAGTGTAACCTAGGATTGCCTGCATGATTTAATATGGCTGATGATTGTTTCGAAATTATGACAGCTCTAATTTGGAGCTTTTTATAACTACTATAATAGTTTAGTTTTAATTCCTTAAAAATTCTAGAGAGAAATCAATATTTGGTAATTCAAACTATTTTTTCCAGAAAGTGCCAAATAGTATTGCAAGTTTATTACAGGAAATCTGCAACAAAGCAATTTAATTTAAAAATCTAGTCTCCTCCAGGATTAAGTTCAAATTCAAAATATCAATTAATTCAAAATACTGTACACTAAATTTTTGGATTGTTAAATACCAAATATTCATTTATTCGTAATTTAAGATGTAACAAAATTACAGGAACTACATACACAGAATGCTGTAAATATATCAGACTATTAAGCATAGACTGGTATGCATTTGAGCAATTACAGAATTTCTCTATTTATTTTTGATTTATGACTATATATCTGTATTATCAAGATTAAATTTATGAACTTGTATATTTGTTTTGTTATTCAATAATGATACAGTAATGCCTCACAATTCGACATTTGAGTTTTGCAGGTTGGCACATGCGTGTGCATGGAATTGTGTAATATCATTTGCTATTTGTCAATTCTTTTTGGGCTATTTTGGTGATTGCTCTTGTTGTTTGTGTTAATTTTCAATTATACATTTTTCAGAAAGTAAAAGATTTGTAATTATTATTTTTTGAGTGAAATGTAAGGATGGATTCAGATGGAATTGTGTAATATCATTTGCTATTTGTCAATTCTTTTTGGGCTATTTTGGTGATTGCTCTTGTTGTTTGTGTTAATTTTCAATTATACATTTTTCAGAAAGTAAAAGATTTGTAATTATTATTATTTTTTGAGTGAAATGTAAGGATGGATTCAGAGAGAACTGACCAGAGGAATAATTCCGAAAAGAACAACACTGGATTGAGCAGAGATGAAGAAAAAAATTGTAGATAAAGTGCAGAAAAGTAAACAATTAAAATGTAACTCAAGTATGGTGTTCCTAGGACAACTGTGACAATGTTTTGGAACAGAGAGAGAAGATTATGGGTGCTAAACCGTCTGCTGGAAGACTTCATTCTAACATCCAAGGGCTAATAAATTGTGTTGTGTATAAAATAGTCTCATGGAAGACTTCATTCTAACATCCAAGGGCTAATAAATTGTGTGTTGTGCATAAAATAGCGTATTTTGTAATTTAGTGTGTTATACAATAGTAAACCACATATAATAAAGTAAATAATATAGTGTCTCTCTCTCACTTCATCCGTTAAGGGAGTGGGATGAGGCCGATAATGAATTATCTATTTACATAGCCCTACATGGGAAATATTGTCCCGCAATTCGACTGTTTCTCAATTTGAGATTACTTCGGCAACGGATTAGTGTCGAATTACGAGGCATCACTGTATTATCAATTTAATTTTGTATATATACATATAGGAAATCTCTATTACTTCACATTGCATGTTTCACAGAATAACCCCCTATACACCTTGAGGGACAATTATAATATTGAAAAAGATCATTGATTTGACTATTGCACATAGTACATAGTTTACAACTCTTAAATATGCCCATTTATTTTGAGATTTATAACTTATCGAAAGCAATATATCGTAAATAGATAAAATATTAAAATTTATTTTACTTCCAATAAAATAAATTTTTAGCTGAAGACAAAATTTGAATATGAGGAATTTTGCACAGCATTTCGATTATATGTAATATTAAGAACTAATGACATGCACATATCAGAGCTCATATTTTAGCAATATTTTATGTAAATTGATTTAATATATTGTAGTACTTTAGTGGCTATCAACTATTGATGACAGAATTATTGTTGCAAGTTGTGTTACAACAATTATACTTCTTGCTTGCAAACTGTGTTTAATAGTTTTAATATTTAATGTAATACTAATATAGATAATCCCCTACTTTTATGGTTAGCCCATTTTTAAGTTTAATATCAAAATTCAAAACACATTCTTAATATATTTTGAGCTTGAATTATTCTTGAAAAGTGTTCAAATTGGGAAGAATTACTATTAATTTATGAGGAAAACACTTCTGTATTATTATTAATGTGAGGCAGCAGTATCACATCTATTTTTTTTATTCATATTAAAATAACATATATTTATGTAAACTATCACTGAATTAGTTAAATGTAATACAACCTGAAAGTTTGTACTCCAATTGTGAAAGCCTATAAAAATCTACTAGCTGATTGCTGTGGTCATAGGACAATATTCATATCAATTTTTTTCAGAGAATCTTGATGCAATTGGTCCCTATATACAGTAGATTCTGCTTAATTAGGACACCAGTTAAGTGGAATCTACTCGGTCTGTTTTGGGGCAGCCATTTTATTGGGCCAAATCCCAAAGAACAGAAACCAAACTAATAAACTAATACATAATTTAAATGCTTAATTGAAACAATATTAGAAAAGGAATTTAGCAATTTTGTGATATTTTAGAGATTTTTTTGAAAGTATATCAACATTATGTACTCTAATACTTGGTAACACTAGCGTGATGCAAATCAGTTATCTATCGTTATACATCTGGCAGGTATGTGTTACTTAAGAGTCTACCATTACTGTACCTAACAATATTCATTCACAGTATAGATTTTATTTAAAATTTTTAATTCTGCCAAGATGCCAAGAAACAATTTCACACATTCAAGTAAAATTGTTTTGCTGGATAAAATTAAAAGCCAGCCATTTAATATATAAAATTGCTTTGCTGGATAAAATTAAAAGCCAGCCATTTAATACAAGTAATCGTAGACTTGCTAATATAACTTGGTGTACCAAAATCAAAAGTCAGACTTCACTTGATGTATTTTTGCAGAATTATAATTTAAAATTGTAAAATTTATCATGTATGTATCATTTTCCTTCTCTATAATAAATATTTTTCTGTATTTTGGTTTAATAAAACATTAAAATAGGTACCTAATTATTATCTTTTTACCTATGTATTACATATTTTATTTTAGAATTTATTATTAGTTCGTTTAGTTGGGCCAAAATGGATTAATCCCAATTAAGCGGAATTGACTGTATTCAACTTTGGCCAACACTTCCAACAGATTCGGGTTGCCCTTTATAAGTTCTTGTATGTTATCATTGTTTCTTAATTGCCAATTGGAAAATGGCACAAAATCTAAAACCAAACAAAATTTTCCTAACAAAAATTGATGCTTGCCATTGTTTTGCAATTTTTGTATTTTTTGCAAGAAAAAATTTTCATAAAGAAATTTTGCATTAAAATTCCAATGATAAAAAATATGTTTTTCACCATGCATAAAATGAACAAAATCTATACATAATGTTTACAGATTGTCTATATCGTAGAGTATATGCATGAATTTGAATACTTCACTTACAATCTAGAAAGCTGAAATTTGAACATGTCCAACTCTTATTTTATGGCTTAAAAACTGTTCACTCTCAACTGTTTGAGTGTTTTGTGTACAGAAAAACATCACATCACATATTGGCTGAAAATTTTATACTTAAAAGGGGGGTCATAATAGTGGCAACAATTAAATTAGACAAATTTTTAATGTTAGTTCTATTTTGACAATATATAGAAGTTCTTGGTGCCACAGATTAAGAATTTGATGATATTTTTCAAATTCAAAATGGCAGCCCAAAATTCAAGAGATATTCTCATTTTGTCTGATTTTTTTGTGGTGACCAGATAGTGATTTTGAAGTTACAAAATAAAAACCTGAAGTTTTTCAAATTCAAAATAGTGGGCCACAAATATGATATTTTAGTTAATCTGATTTTTTGTTGTTGTTGGCCAGTTTTGGGTTACAGATTAAGATGGATCTGATGAGTTTTCAAATTCAAAATAGTGGATTCAATATGACCTAAAACAAATTTTAGTTTAATCCAGCTTTTTTGTATTGTTGATCAGATATTCAGGAAACACTATAGCTTTCCATCCAGAGGACCTGGACTGGAATATGGATCTCATTCCTTAGAAAGTATTTGATGATCTGAACCTAAGTTATGGATTGACATTCTGAATAGTCTGCTATTCTTTGATGTAAACAGTCTATAGTAGAATCCAGTTTTCCTACTTAGTAATCAACTGATTGAAAAATACTGTCATATATTGAAAGAAAAGATACAGCAATCATTCTGGCATTAATATTTGGGTTGCTTGAAGAGAGATGGTTCATCTATATATCATAAGCAAGCTTATATACTAGAATAATATAAATAGTATATAAATTCAAAGAAAAAATATAAATTTTTAACAGTTTTTGAAAAGGTTGACATCTGGTTTGAAAGATGCTTGGATGCAGGCATGTGAATATTCAGATTTAAATTTTTAAAAAATTTGAATATTTAATTTACAGTTTAACATTTTAAAATTTGGAATAATAAGTGAAAAAATATTTTGTGATGTATCCAATGTCATATTGTGTGTTCTTCCACATGAGCAAAGTGCACATTATTTAAATTTCTTTGAAATTTTTATTCCAATATTTGGTAAATATAAAGGATTGTAATTAATTTCTATCTTGTAAAATGAAATAAATCTGTATATGAAAATTTAAGTCATAACAATATTTTTGCAAAAAAAATTGTTTAATGATTTTTATTCATGTTTTATAGAAATTCAGCACAAAGACTTATGTATCCATGCAAACCAAGAACCTACTATATTAATTTGGCTGATGTCATTTTTATCAGGAATGCATGCCTTTACAAATTAAACTCCTATAACTTAGGTTTTATGAAGTTTGATCTCTGCGAATTTCAACAACACTACAATCAAAAACATCACAATACACTTTCTCATTGATATGCACTACAAAATTCATTTATTTGTAGCTTCAGCTTCTGGTAAAAATTTGCATCAAACACTGCCATTTTTTTTATTACACTATGCATGGCATGTTAATGTTTCATTATAAAATATAACATTTACAATGTACTAGAAAAAAAATTCTTAAAATAGGATATGTTTTGACCCCCAAAAAAACACATTTCACACTTATTCCTTTTTAAAGTTTTATTTTGATAAGGCTTCCTAGCCAGGGGAAAAGAAGACACCCACAAATTATATACAAAATTGAACAAGCATACAATCAACCGAAGTTCTGTCTCCTTTATTTATTAGTTCTGGATTTACTGTCCCACAAAAGGCTCGTCAGGACAGTCCTATTACTGTTTCACCCTGAGTATACCATATCTTGTTTTATATTCAATATGCATGTCATATGGTGGCAAAACTGAATTTCATTGATATACTTTATAAATAATCTAAACAAATATACTCAGTTCTGATATTGAATTTTGCCAGCATTTATAAGGCACTTCATGCCTTCTTCAGCATTAAATTTATACTCCTTAAGAGATGCAATCTTGACAATTATTCTATAGAGTAATCAAGGGTGAAACAGACGTAGGAATGTGTTTGACACTAAATATATTCACACATACATGATTTTAATATAAGCACAGTTTGGGCATGATTTGGAATGTAAAGTCTTTTCTAAAAATGAACAGATAAGCGAAGCAAGAAATTCCTCTCCTCACCTGGAACAACAAATTTTGATGGATGAGTTTACTCTTTTCCTTTTGAATTACTATTGGAATGGTAATTTTGACAAACACTAGCAGGGTTGTAACTGATATTTAATGGCTTATGAAAATCTTTCTTATGCAGCCAATCCATAAAAATAAGATTTAATGCTTCAAACAAGCTTAAAATTTCACTTGATTAATCCAAATTGTTAATTTTGTTAATCTGAAATTCTTCTATTAGTAAATTTTGATAATACAAATTATTATTATTATTATTTTTAACTTGAGCAAATAGATTAAATTGATATAGCAAATGGAAGCATAAATCTTGCAGAAACACTCGTAAAATCAGCTTCCTTGCAGAAGTACATCATTTAATACATATATACTAAAAAATAAGGCACTGATAAATGAGCGGGGAGCAAAAGACTCCTCAGACTGGAAGAACCATGGAAGGATTAGAAAGGTGTTCATAAATTATCAGTTATGATGAATTCTGCACAGTCATTCAATGTTAAAAAGTTTAAAGTAAAATACTGAAAGGGCTACAAAGATTTCTTTGAAAAATTCTGCATAATGTTGAAATGATGTCTTGATCTTGATTTACAAACTGGATATGGCCATAGGAAATAATTGTATGGCAATACAGAAATCTGAAAGCTGAAGAGATTTAAAGTTTATTGTAATGGCCAATTCAAAAAGTTATTTCAATTTTATAGATGCAACATATACTATATGTGCAAAGAAAATAATAATAAGCTATCAATTTATGCAATAAACTATAAAACAATCCAGTAGAAATCACAAGTAATTTTACCCTCACCATCAAACTAGAATCTGTTTATTCACAAATAGAACTAATCCATCTCCTAATATGGAAGACAGTACTTCCTTGTACTCTGGTCAAGTTTAAACCATTTTGGTCCACGATCAGACTAATGACCTATTAAATGATATCTATTTGGAAGAAATAATGGTCCTTTATCAGTAAGTGTTGGGTTTAGATGGCACTAACTTCACTTCCTCTGTTCAAAAAATAAAAGTACATTGCTATTCTTTAGAATAGCAGAACTCAACAGTAAGGAAATAACTCAATAATGAATTTTCCTTGTATTTTCACAAAATAGACAAAAAACTGGACCACTTTATCACAGCATTGTTGCTAAGTGGCAAAATCCACTTTGTCCCAACTCAGAACACCACTCAGTTCTGTTGGTGTTTTAAAATCCATATCCTCTATGGAAAAAAGATCAAATGGATCATGAGTGCTTGCCATATTGGAAAGTAGAGGATCATTATCATTATTATTATTATATGTATGCTGTGGCCGATGCCAAGTTCCATTAGAAGAGAGATCGACAGATGTGCTTGTAGTTGGAGGCATCACGGAATCCAACCAATCACATAATTCAATGTCCATGTTGGTATTTGTTAATTCATTACCAGTGGATACTGAAAAAGATGGATTTTTATTACATTGATGATTTGATTTATGAGTTATAGAATGTGAGACTGGACCAGTTATTCCAGAATCTGTTTTCTGAGAATTGTCTTCTGGACCAAGCACTCCAAGATCCATGGCCTCAATTTCATCTAGACCTAGCTGAAAATCAAAATCTAAAGCATTTGTCACATCATTCTCAGTTTCTGTAAGCATTGTTGAAGGTGGCGGAGTAACAGATGGCAGTGATGACGATGGAGGAGGAAACAATGGAGGAGCATTTGACGATGGTTTTCCTGTCTCAGGAGTTGTAGGAGTAGGAGGCTCTTGTGCTGCACTTGGTGGAAGTTCTGAAAAGAAAAGATAGATATACATTTTTAAATTTTGTTAAACTATTTGAAATCTTAAAATAGTAATAAAAAATTATTAAAGATGAAACTTTTAAATTATATTCTTCTTTACAGGGAAGTAAAATTTAAAACATGTTTTATTATAACTAAATAATTACTAATACAACAATTGATTTATTTTTTTATGAATAAAAGACAGTCAGCTTATTTCTGAATATTACTACAAATAATTACAAAAGTTAACAATTTAATACAATGGATCCTCACTTAATCTATTGCTATTATGTTACCAGCAAAAATTAAAAATCTGAAGGCAGTGAAATGGAATAAAGCTCAGTTTTTCTAGATTTTCCTTTATAATAGAGAGGAAATGAGGTATTATCCTGTAATTATGAAAAACAAGGAAACCATATTTTATATGAGCACCAACTGAAGTACAGTATATATTAGTGTCCATGAACAATAAACCATACAGTGCATAAGACATTTGACCAGACTGACTGAGTGCAAATACTTTGGCTTTCCATTCAGAGGATAAAGGAGCAAATATAGAAATTGATGCTGGAGGCAATAGGGTTTTTGTTTCAGGAACCTAATCCAGATGTTAAATTAGAATCAGCTGTATTCTTGTAAAAAAATAAATGTTTCATTTAATAAACAGTAAGACCTTGTTTAATGCAGGGGATACATTCCAAAAAAACCAAGTGCAAAATGAAACAATGTTAAACAATATCATCTTAACACACAAATAATGGAGATAGATGAAAGTGGACAATTAATAAAAAAAAATATATACGTATCATTTTTTTCATTTTATTTTGTGACTTGTATTATATTTATTAGAGTCATTATTTTATCGCTAATATTGATTTGTATTCATAAATCATTCATAAAAATCAAAAATATTTGAGTAAATAATTTTTTTCCCCTCTCATCTAATGTCGTTTGCTTTTTCCTCTCATTCAGCAAGCAATTGCCAATAGCGAGACATTGCATCCATGACACTTTGTCTTGTCTTTGAACATCTATTAAAATTTGGATCATTTTGTATAAACTGATCCTTAATTTCCATAGCAGACTTTCATATGTAATTGCACTGAACTGATTTTAAAGGAAAAAATTCATGCAATTTCTGATTTATGTGGATATAAAGGTTTGAAAAATTGTGCCAAGTGAATCAATAAAAAATACAAAATTCGAAAAAACCACTTTATATCGAAACAGCATTAAATGGAGCAGTGTTATGCGAGGTCTTTACTGTATTTTTGTAAATTATACATTTTACAATACAGCAATGACCAAAACAGGTAATTTTATACAGTGGTGCCTTGCAATTCAACGTCCTGCAATTCGACATTTGAGTTTCGCGGGTTTGCGCATGCACGTGCATGGAATTGTGTTGAGTCATTTGCTATTTGTCAGTTCTTTTTGGGCTACTTTGGTGTTTGCCAGCCATTTGCTATTTGTCAGTTCTTTTTGGGCTACTTTGGTGTTTGCCCTATTTTTTTGTCAGTTCTTGGACTACTTTGGTGTTTGCCCGTGTTGTTTGTGTTAATTTTCAATTCTAGGCTACTTTGATGTTTGCCTGTGTTGTTTGTGTTAATTTTCAATTCTACATCTTTCAGAAAGTAAACAACTTGTAATTATTATTATTTTTTTGAGTGAAATGTAAAGACGAGTTCAAAAAAACTGACCAGAGGAATAACTCCGAAAAAGAACACTCAATTGAGCAGAGAGAGAAAGAAAAAATTCTAGATAAAGTGCAGAAAAGTAGAACAATTAAAATGTAACTCGAGTATGGTAATAAAGTGCAGAAAGATAGAACAATTAAATGTAACTCGAGTATGATGTTCCTAGGACAACTGTGGCAACATTTTGCCGAGTATGACATTTCCTAGGACAACTGTGGCAATGTTTTGCAACAGAGAGAGAAGATTATGGGTGCTTGGGACAACTGTGGTAGAGAGAGAAGATTATGGGTGCTAGGGCGTCTGCTGGAAGACTTCATTCTAACATCCAAGGGCTAATAAATTGTGTTGTGTATAAAATAGTCTCTGCTGGAAGACTTCATTCCAACATCCAAGGGCTAATAAATTGTGTTGTATATAAAATAGCTTCATTCCAAACTCAAGTATGGCATTTCTAGGACAACTGTGGAGAACAATTTAAATGTAACTCGAGTATGACGTTTCTAGGACAACTGTGGTAACGTTTTGCAACACGGATTATGGGTGCTAGGGTGTCTGCTGGAAGACTTCATTCCAACATCCATGGAGTATGGCGTTTTTAGGACAACTGTAGTAACGTTTTGCAACACAGAAGATCCTAGGACAACTGTAGCAACGTTTTGCAACAGAGACAGAAGATTATGGGTTAGGATGTCTGCTGGAAGACTTCATTCCAACATCCAAGGGCTAATAAATAGACAACTGTGGCAATGTTTTGCAATAGAGAGAGAAGATTATGGGTGCTAGGGCGTCTGCTGGAAGACTTCATTCTAACATCCAAGGGCTAATAAATTGTGTTGTGTATAAAATAGTCTCATCATTCCAACATCCAAGGGCTAATAAATTGTGTGTTGTGTATAAAATAGTATATTTTGTAATTTAGTTTGTTATAAAATAATAAAATACATATAATAAAGTAAATAATATAGTGTATCTCTCTCTCACCTCACCTGTTAGGGTAGTGGAATGGGGACCAATAACGAATTAATCTACTTTCCATAGTCTTATATGGGAAATGTTGTCCCGCAATTCGACAGTTTCTTAATTCGACATTACTTCGGCGACGGATTAATCTACTTTCCATAGTCTTATATGGGAAATGTTGTCCCACAATTCGACATTACTTCGGCGACAGATTTTGTTGCATAAAACTCCTATGGCGCCACCGTGAAATGACATTCCGCCTTCCCAGGTTTTCAGTATCTCGACAGGATTGCTTATATAAAAAACTGGATCGTATATCAACACATAGCCAAGTCTGCCTACAAGGATAATACCTACAATAGTGGCTGTTAACAATGAATCGTAAAAACTCTTGGTAAATATTTTTTGGTTGTCCAATTTATGTAAATACCAATATGCAAAGACATATGTCAAACATATGTCTTTGCATATTGGTAAACAGATGAACATATCTCAAAGAATACCAATATATAGAGACAGTACCAATGCTAAAAATTACTGGATTTAAAGACATATAAACTCTTGGTAAATATTTTTTGGTTGTCCAATTTATGTAAATACCAATATGCAAAGACTATACCTAGAACATATGTCAAAGAATACCAATATAGAGAGACAGTACCAATGCTAAAAATTACTGGATTTAAAGACAAATCTTGCTACAAATCATTCTTAGACAATCTACTTTTCTCACGATCCCATTCTCTCTGTTCTATGGTTGCTCTCTTATCGTAGAGTTTTTTTCCTTTTTCAATGGCAATTTTAGTTTTTGCCAATCCTTTGTCATTGAAATAAATTGAAAGTGGCACAACAGTTATTCCAGCAGTTTTAATCTGGCCAATTAGTTTATTTATCGAATTGCATGGCACCACTGTACAAAAAAACCTTAAGATTTATAAAAGGCCAATTGGCCAAGAGCAAAACTCAAGGAATTAATCAATCCAAAAGGTGTTATATACACTCTGATTTCATCTATTTTCATCTCATCCCATCAATTTTTCTACTATAATCCCTCCCTCCTATCCCCATCCTCTTTTTATAGGCTAAATAATTGAATAGGGCTTTGTTCTCATTCTATAAATTATATATTCTGCCCAGTTCAAAGTGGACAAAATATGTACAGTAATATACAAGTAAATCTCAGTTTACAACTTCCCATTTAATGAACTCTGGAATTTTTCAAATACAGTAAGTCCACGACTTATGCAATTTCGGAGATATACAGTAATATACAAGTAAATCTCAGTTTACAACTTCCCATTTAATGAACTCTGGAATTTGCAAGTTTTTCAAATACAGTAAGTCCACGACTTATGCAATTTCGGAGAGCAAGTCTCACTTTTGAGTTGGCTACCATGAAATTTGCAGTGGTAACCAATTGTCTACTCAATTTTTTGAAATTTGTCAAGCCCTGTAGACTGCAGTAAAACTTCAGCAGCTATAAATTTACCCTGGAAGAAAGGTCACAAGTCAAAACAAACAAAGTAGTGATGCAGAATCCTCCTCCTCCATGAAATTATACTGGAATAAAAAGGACTAGTTTTCTTCTCGTCCACTGACAAAGAATTAAAATTCAAATTTATAAAGAATAAATTAACAGAAAAAATAAAAAAGAAATTAACAGGAAAGTTTTGTTCATTTATTCATTATCAAATATAGAATACTTCATTTATCAAAATTGGTATGTTTGTTGATTTTAATGATTTCTGTTGCATTCACTGCATTGCTTGTCAATACATAAGCATGCTAACACAAAAACTTGGAAATTTGAAAAACATTTGAGTTTTGAAAAAGTCTGAATTTCTGGGATTTGAATTTTTAAATTTTCACAAATACAAAACTGCTTACAATAACCAATAAAATATAGAATTTCAAATGTTTTCAGGATATGAACCCATTTCAGTTTCTTTTCATAATAAACAATAAAATATAATTTTACAATGCTAAAACTACACTACAGTATATATAACTTAGAAGATATATATACATAAACTCATATAGCATCTTTGACAGTACAGCATCGACTACTAGATATTCTGATTGTGTCATCTGTTAAGGCCATGACACACTGAATGTGATGCAAATCGAAGCAAAGATGACAGGGTGCATTCATGAATGCACCTGACGATGGCTGTATAGCTGAAAATGTTAGCATTATTCTGTTTAATAAATATTCTAAACTATGCTGCGATTTGGTGCTGTTTTTTGTATGGAATGATATAGTCGGTATAAGCAATGTTTTATTTTTTAAGTTATATTTGTACAAAAAAATATTTAGTATAGTTTTATTTATATATGATGATTGATATTGAGGACAAAGTTAAATGTCTACATATCTTGAAACATAATAAGATTAATACATATAGCACTAACAGCAACTGAGATAAGAAAACGTAATTTTAATCATTTAACATAACGTAACTAATCCTTTTCGGCCTTCAAAGCCGCCATCAGGTTACATACACAGTACAAACTGGAAAAAACGTTAATTATGTTAAATGATTAAAATTAATTCCAAAAATGTTAGTTATGTTACGTTAAATGATTAAAATTATGTTTTCTTATCTCAACTGCTGTTAATGGTGTAGGTATTAATCTTATTATGATAGGAGTTTAAGCAGTTTTTTAATCAAATAACATATCTTGGAAACTACATAAATGGAGACCTGGGATACATGTATTCCTCATCTTATAAAGATAGAGCATTTCTTGAAACATTCGTTTTGTAAGAATTTATAAAATTAAAATGCAATTCTCATTAATTCCTATTAAAAATTTCTAATCAGTTATTGGGCTCTAAAAGTCTGCCATTTTATCTATTAATAATAAAACATTCCAAAAATATTAAAATTCAATAATGCATACTATAATACAGCAGTGTGATAGTAGTGATTTCTTTATTTATCCTGTTCCTTGCTATTTTCAAAAATAATTGTGATGTAATAAATAATATAAATTTTCTGTTAATATCTGGCAATTAATTTTGTTCTATATATCTTGTCTTTATAATATAACAGCAAATTGATATGAAAATATAATTGATATATCAATAATTAGTGAAGGAAATAGTCAAGTAAAATCATAAAGTAATAATTAACAACAATAAATTGATGATAGGACATCAGAATATTGGATTTTAATGAAACAATTTTAGAAACATTTCGGAGAGATGTAGAAAAAAAGTCTCTTTTTGTTGAATTTCTCGTAAATGAAAATAAAAAAAATTCATTGAACGATTTACTTTTAGCAAAAATTTCTCTTTACTTTTATGCATTGCATTAATGTATGACTGTCTTTGGATTTTACTGATGAAGCTGATGAGAGCTAACTAGTCAAAATGCATTGTGTGTCCACAAAAAGCAATCAAAAATTTATCAGTGAAATAAAGACCTTTTTCCATTTCTGAAAATAGCTGGTCTTGATTTGATTCCCAGGCCATGAGCTGCTTCTAACTGATTTGTTGATTCATCTGAAACAGTTCTTAGCTTGGCTGTTCTAAAATCAATTTCCTAGTGATTTAGTTCAAATTTCAGCAAAAGAATTTTTAATTTTTCATTATTATTTAAAGATAATTACATGAGCTTTTATACAGATGTACTACTGCCTTAGGCAGAAACTGGAAATGGAAGTTATTTACATAATATGCAAATAAATCTGGAGGATGCACTACCACCACTTTTCAAAACTGACATTTTGATTTTTTTGATTTCATAGCATACAAGTTTTTGCTACAAACCCAGTCATACTGTATTGTAGTTTGAAATGCCTTTTTATGAATCTTTATCATTTATTGCAATTAATGATCATATTTCAAATTTTTTTGATAATTCATAATTTGAAAAGACTTTTTTTGCAGAGTCGCTACCCGTTAGGCTTAGCTAGTATTGACAGTCATTCTAAACCGCGACTTGGCAGCTTGGCTGTTCTAAAATCAATTTCCTAATGATTTAATTCAAATTTCAGCAAAAGAATTTTTAATTTTTCATTATTATTTAAAGATAATTACATGAGCTTTTATACAGATGTACTACTGCCTTAGGCAGAAACTGGAAATGGAAGTTATTTACATAATATGCAAATAAATCTGGAAGATGCACTACCACCACTTTTCAAAACTGACATTTTGATTTTTTCGATTTCATAGCATACAAGTTCTTGCTACAAACCCAGTCATACTGTATTGTAGTTTGAAATGCCTTTTTATGAATCTTTATCATTTATTTATTGCAATTAATGATCATATTTTCAATTTTTTTGATAATTCATAATTTGAAAAGACTTTCAAACTTAAGAATTTATTAAACAGGAACTCTTAAACTAACTTTTGTTTTTAGTCAGGAAATCTTTATGTATTTCAGTTTAAAATTTTTCCCTGTAATCAAAAACTCTATTAATACTCAAATTTAAACTAAAAATTCTGAAGGATTATACATACATTGGGGGATTTTCCACAATAGATTTTTTCATAATCCAAAAAACCCAAGAACTTAGGTCAATTTTATCATGCTTAACATTATAATGTCCATGGCCATCCCATTGGCATTTTGTGGAATTTACAGCTGTTATAAACATTTAAGAATTTTGAAATATATTTTTTATACTTTATTTTCATATCGAATATTTACAGATATTGTTTAATAAAATATGATTTAAATGTAATAGCATATGCAAATCTCTATTTACAATGGGATTTGACTTAAATCAGCCATACTATAAATTTTTTGTCTTAAATCAGAAATATTATATATCCATTAATTGTCCAGTACTATTATTCATTTTGATACAATATAGCACTATTAACAAACTCAAATACAAAGTAAAAGGAACAAGAAATATGCAAATCTCTATTTACAATGGGATTTGACTTAAATCAGCCATACTATAAATTTTTTATTGTCTTAAAACAGAAATATTATATATCCATTAATTGTCCAATATAGCACTATTAACAAACTCAAATACAAAGTAAAAAGAACAAGATATAAAATGGATGTGGCCAGTATCTCAGACCATTGCATATGGATTTATATACAGTGGTGCCTTGGTTAATCAAAACAGTCGTTATCCAAGGCACAATTCCCCATAAGATTTAATTGAAATTTGATTAATTTATTCCAGCTCCATCCCAAACTATAAAATATTAAAAATGCAGCTAAAACTCATTTAAAATATCCTAAAAATATGGAAAATATCATATATTTATTATATTTGCTAGAAAAAAAATTAACATTAATAAAATGAATTGTTTGCGAAAACAGTTTATAATTATCAATCTTCACCAGAAGGATAATTGGGCTCACTTTGGAGTTTTTTGACAAACGAACCCATACACACTGATTAGCAGCTTATAGATTGAACGATTATTATACAGATAAGATTTGATTTTGCCTTTTGATGGCAACCGAACAGTAGCACGCACTCGCTGATTTATTGTTTATATGAACTGTAGGATCTCTGACAGACTTTTTTTCTTCTAATGGAATCCAAAACTGCGACGTCACACCACTTGCAGATGTCAAGTAATATATAACACAAACAAACAATAGAATCAGACTTTGTTGGCAGAATTTAAAACAATAATAGTCTAAAAATCATCTTTAAGAAACTAAAAACTAGTAAAATTTTGCACGTCTATTTTTAATTAATTAAATAATTTGTTTTCATCACTATATGTTAATTATCATTTATTTAAATATATATTTATATGGTTATAATTTTATTAATTTTAATAATGATATTGTCAGATTGGAACTGATTGTGATTAAAAAAAAATAATGATTAACAACTGAGCTAACAAATCACGTGATGCGATGACCAACTGTTTTACAGAGCTCTATTTTGTTGGAAGTTCACATAATCAAGAGTCATTAACCAAAGCCTGCATCGTTAGCCAAGACATTTTTTTCTTATAGCCACTCATCATTAATCAAGTATGTCGTTGTCCGAGGCCGTTGTTAACCAAGGAACCACTGTATATGAAATACAGTAATCAATCACAGGTTTACCAACTGTTTTAGGATTTTATTTTCATTGTCAAAATTCTGATATTTTTTAAAATGTGAAATGATTTTTAAGAGAAATGGAATCATCATTTATGGAAAATCAGGGATTTAATTTATGACAATTCTCCAAAAACTAATTAGTATGGAAATTAAAGTCAAAAGTTATCTGTAATAATTTCCATAATTCTGTTATAAGAGAAATTTTTCAAATACACCCAGATCAAACTTTGCATTCGAGATGCATTCATCAGAAATATGATACAGATTGAAACAACTGTGAGGAATGGTGAGTTAAAGAAAAAGGACTTACCGGAGCGAGGCGACGATGTTCGTGTGAGGGGGTGTGGTCTGCGGTTTCCCCACCGCCATGATGTAATGGAAACGACTGAATATGATTTAATGTTAAAAAACCAGTTAAAGTATGATAAAATAACTATAAAAAAAATGTTTCTATTAATGTAGCTTGGATTAAATTAGGGTTAATCCCTTTGTTACTGTTAAAATAAATAAGAATATGTTGATACGAAACTTATGTAAAACAGAATGACGCATATAAATGGTGGAGTCCTTACGGAAACATCACGGAGATGTTTTTCTTTCTGCTTACTGGTGGTAGATACAGTTACAGTACCTTTTATTTGTGTATTCTTGTTGCTGTATTGTGGACTTGTACTTATTTTCCAGCAAGAAGCTGCGAATCTGTATGTAAGCTAACATTTGATTTGATTTTAATAAAAGGTCTGTTTGTAATGGCATCTAACGTTTCTTTTCTGCGAGAGCTCATAGATTTAGAACTGGAGGTTAACATTAAGATGCGACTGAATCGATGAGAGCTGTCGAGGGGTGGGGGAGAGGTCCCGGACCCTCATACAACTGTTAATCAAAATAATAACTTTCATAAGAAATCATTGAAATATAGATGATAGGGAACTGGAACTACTATTTTCAACAAACAGAAAATTTCAAGATTCATTTGCAATATGTACAATACATCTATTATATACTTAGAGCAGAAACTGAACAATGCAATGTGATGCTACTAGGAGTTTTCACAATGGTATAACAATGCATACATCTCTTCTGATAGCTGACATATTGATGATGTAAAGCTGAGCAAAATAAGTTGGTATTTTATAGATTTGATAAATTAAGTAAAAATTGTGTGTTTAGATAAAAATATTTTAATATAACTCGATGGAAAAGTTGTTAAAATTGTCATGGAAACGAAATAAACATCGTTTGGTTTTTATTACCATCAACCGATATTATAAGTAACGGGTAACTAACGTTTGAAAAAATTTATCTTACGCGTTATACGGGACTGTTTATCGTTTTGTATAAGTACTAGTCGCAATTTTTCATCGCGTTATAGGGGAGCGCGGCAAGATACTGCTTTTCACGGAATCCGAGATTTTTGCATAATATTTTTAGTCATATTACTAATAGTAAATCGATATATAAATCAATCGCGAAAACGAAACCGATAAATAGCTATATAAAAAAGTACTTATCATAATGAAGTATCGATACGTGTGCGCGACGCCATCTTGAAAGGACAATGTCTTGCGCGACACTTTCAAGATGTAAAATTACACGAATTCATGTTATAGAAGAGCGATTTCATTACATGAATTCGTGTTTTAGGAGAGCGCGTTATACGGGAATTTACTGTTATACATCTTGAAGGGGTCGCGCAAGAATTATATTCAAACTCCTTGGCAAGAGCACTTTCAAAATGATGTAATTATACATTTTGATGCAAATATATGTTATATATTAATGTATATATAATATATAAATCCATAAATTGCATAAGTAACTTATGGATTTCAGCATAAAATCATAACCCACATAATCGTAAGAACAATTCCCGG
>AYEL01058955.1:0-47016 GCA_000484575.1 Olivierus martensii | reverse complement strand
GAAAGCATGTTTAACACCACCTTCACTAACACTTTTAACTTTTTTGGGAGCCATAATAAGGGATAAATTTAATTAAATAAAGAAAAAAACTAAAATATCAACACTTGTTGGAACTTTACTGTACCCATGTGAGCTGGGCGAACTGGATTGTTGCTGGGGGGCGAGGCTGTGCGCAGGGTTTTGTGCGCTCCATGCACTCGTGCGTGCGTTCGTGAACCGAAACATCGTTCGTAAAGCGAAGCAAAATTTGTTCGCAAAGGATGTTCGTAGACCGATTTGTTCGTGAACCGAGACGTTCGTGATCCGAGGTATCACTGTATATTTGTTGTTATCGTTTTGTAGGAAGTGGATGCAGACTGCACAAGATTACATCTGGAAACAAAAGGAGTCATATATATCCAGCAGTAGATGAAATAAGAAATGCTGATGATGATGATGTTTTGTAAGATTTAGGTGGCGAAAGGGGACATACTGCTCCAAACAGCCTTTCCTTTTTCCTTTTTAGTTTTATTATTCTAATTTCAAAATAATATATATTTATATTGTTGCTTTTTAAATTGAAAGAATAATAACAATTTAAGACTTAAATTATGATTTCCATAGTCTTATTCTTTTAATATATATGCTTTAATTTGAAACTGCTTGTTTATGGATAATATTTAAATTATTCCAATTAAAGCAAGTTCTTTTTATATTCATAAGCTATACTATCAGAATAAAGCTGTACAAAAGTCAATTCTATTTCGCACCATTTTGATTTAAGAGCTGTATGTTGTAGAGAGGGCATAATGGAGTAAGATGGTAGGAGAGCATGGCTCACGATCAATCTTGTTCAATCATTTTACTTTTCCAATTTATTCAAAACTTGCTAGTTTTAATATAAAATTTAATGATTATTCTTTGATATAAATTTTACTGCCTTTTACTTCTGTTGTAATTTGATATATCGAATAATTTTTTTAAAAAGTTTACTAATTTTTTTCATTAACTAAGAAATAAATGAAGTCCCATTGAATAAACATTGTCCCATCTTGTCTCATTGAATAAATTGTCTTGTCCCACTATTGGAGTAAGACAGTTCAATTGACATACTATTATAAATATTTCTTTTAAGGCTCTTAATCTTACTGTTGAATAACAATTTTAGTACCAAAATGTTCATTAATAATGATATTGTCCTTTGTAAAACTTACAGATTTTTGCAAAAGTACTTATGATTTTATAACCAAAAGTCTAAAAACACTTTTTATTCTATTTTCCTCTATTTGTTTCTCAAACAAGAACAAAAATGTTGGCTGTTTTCTTTACTTCAGATTAGAGTTACTGGCTGGAGTCAGCTGGATCCAAAAAGCTCGAACTTTCTTGTAAATAAATATAAAAAGCTTACATCGAAATAGAGATTACGAAATTTCTACTGTTTATTTTTATTAAATTAAGTACTCCAGTTATTATTATAATTTAATAATAGATACGAGACGATTGGATCTTGTTGCAAACTCCACGATTTCATGATATAGTTTTCCAGTATTTACAAAACTACTGAAGAAAAGAAATAGTAAAAAAAAAAAATAGTCCTAGAATGACTCTCTTATTTTACTGCCAAACGTTTACGGCTTTTAAATCGTTCTATTTTTAATTACTTTTCAAAGTTTTATTTGGAAAGAATTTTAATAGTTATGGTCTTTCTTATCAGATAGTTTTTCTTTTACGAATTAACTTTTCTATATTTACGTTTATTTAATGCTAATAAATTTATTATTTTGTTTGGTTTTATCAATTACTCTTTTAAAGTTTTGGAATATATTATTCGGTATTATCTAATAGATATCTTTGCTTTCTACAAGTTCTTATTACACACTACAGTATTTTTATTTTTTATGAACATTGTATTTGGAGCAATTTGGCTCAGATGATCCACGCATCACGAAACAAAAATAAAGCATAATGGTCATAATTAATTTGACCAGTGATTAGCGGGCTTCCAAGCGCAATTAGTTAATTAATATTTATCAAAAAAGCTCGGATATTCGAGTTTTTCTCAACTTTTCCTCAATATCAGCTAATCAGCTCGAGTTTTTGTAATGTGTAGAGAGTTTCAACAACTTATCAAAAAAGCTCGGATATTCGAGTTTTTCTCAACTTTTCCTCAATATCAGCTAATCAGTTCGAGTTTTTGTAATGTGTAGAGAGTTTCAACAATTACTTCAAATGATGTGAAAGAATTTAAAAACGACACTCTAATAATAATAAAAAATAAAATATATAAAGTGTGTATATGAAATACAAATTTCTATAAATTCAAGAAACTTTCAATCGATATTTTCAATATTTTAAGTTATGAATACAAGTTTCGAAAAGAATTTTAATCCGAAAGTATTGCATTTTGATTGCATAAATAGACTGTACAATTTGTTTCAAATGCTATTCTTAATTTCTTATTATTATATAATAGTATAATTAATATTAATAATATAAACTATAAATATTAGTTAATAAATAACTGACATAATTATAAAAGTATAGGAAAATAGTTAATTTATAATGTGTATGAAGTTTATTCATAATTTTAAATGAATAAACTTCATACACATTGCATAAAATTGAATAATAGAGGAATATTTTAGATTATGTATTGATTAAATAACAAATGATGTGAGCTTTGTGTCGAAAAAATTACCATTCTTTGCTAACCAATAAGACAAAATAATTCTGTTATTTAAATATAAATAATCGATATAAAAAACATACATATTAATTAAATTTGAAAGGAGTGCGATATTTCATTATTTAAATATTTGTTATAAAAATACTGTATTTCTTTTACAGGGTATAATAAAAATAATAATAAATTATATCATTAGAAAAACGAAATTATAAAAAGTTTGTTTGTTATAGTAGCCCCTATTTATTTAAAATAATAAATACTTTAACAAAAAAAAAAACTGTTAATCTAAATTATTGCATTAGACAGCTTTTAATTAATTTGATTTTTTTTTATAAATACTTTTTGATTCTGTTCATTAATTATTTATATAAAATATCATACAAGACCCGAAAAGTTTATCAATTTTTTAAATTGTTTAGATGACGATTCAAACTGAAAACTTGCAACAAATCAATTTTTATATTGATTTGTTGTTTTATTTTATTGTAATTATATTGATTTGTTGTAAATGAATGCTGAATTAATTGTAATATGTCCAATAATATATCAATTTTTATATTGATTTGTTGTTTTATTTTATTGTAATTATATTGATTTGTTGTAACTATATTATTGGACATATTACAATTAATTCAGCATTCATTTTTTAAAAACGAATTTTTTTCCCATTCATATTTTGTATATACGATACAAAAGTTCTAACAAAACGAGCAATAAAAAAAGAATATTTAATATAAGAACATTTATAACATTATTCTAGATATTCTTCAGTATTGCTAAATTCAGTTAAAAAATGGATTCATTTTCTCAATTAAATTTTAAAGGTAGATAAGAGCAATTTAACGAATGTTCATCCGTGTGTCTGTGCTTGTTTATAATCAAGCTTATTGTCATATCTGATTCGGATATAGACTTTTTAATTGCTGCTAGGAGTGCAATTAAACAGATAAAAAATTTTACTATTATGGACAGGGCCGCCGAGAAAATTTTCGGGCCCATGACAAGTCTGTGGTCCGGGCCCCATTTAAAAAAATGCATTACTTTGGTTTAATTAAAATAAAACACATAAAACGTTAAGCATTTATTTAAAAAAAGCAAACTATTTTCGGGCCCATGACAAGTCTGTGGTCCGGGCCCCATTTAAAAAAATGCATCACTGGTTTAATTAAAAAAAACACATGAAACGTTAAGCATTTATTTAAAAAAAGCAAACAATAGGAATTCAAAACCATACATTACATACTATGTTATATATAAAAGGTTTATTTTGGTACGATTGCTTTAGGTGCTCTGTCGATAGCCTGCGAACTATCGGACATGATATGTGACACTTCAGGCCCGACGGTCGGGCCCTCTTCGATGCCGGGCCCGTGAAAAAATCACGGATGTCACCCTCTCTCGGCGGCCCTGGGCACGATGCTATTTTAGTACACATTTTCATTGTTCAACATGATTGTACGAAGTTGTGAAGATATGTGACACTTCAGGCCCGACGGTCGGGCCCTCTTCGATGCCGGGCCCGTGAAAAAATTACGGATGTCACCCTCTCTCGGCGACCCTGAGCACGATGCTATTTTAGTACACATTTTCATTGTTCAACATGCTTGTACGAAGTTGTGAGAAGAAGGAGTCAGATTACCGTTGAAATCACTTTCAAATAATTACATATAATATTTAATAAAACAATAATAATGACTTCTATAATACAGTAATTTATTATCTTTTTACTGTAAAACATTTATTCACCTCCAAGAATTTAACTGTGATTTTTCGTTTTCTGTCTCCACAAGTAGTTCGGTGAACCTGGCAAATTTTTACATACGGTTCGGGAGACTCGATACGAACCGGTTGTAAAGCAATAATGCCTGACAACAAATATACCTCTCAAGCAGTACTGCCAGCAATTGACAATACTGCCTAAAAGGTATATTTATTGATATGTGAATAATGCTTTCCTCATTCCGTACGACATGACATAAACCGTCACATTACTGTACCGTACTGAAATGGTTAGCGAACCACCATTTTAAGAAACGCCGCTCTAAATCAGTGGTGAGCAACTTTTTTCACAAATGAGGACCATGGTTCATAGTTCAAAACTCTACGAAGCCATAAGATACTGAATAAACAAATTAGGCAACTGATATTTTGATATAATCATCACTAATTGGCCACCATTTTGATTATCTTATCATCATTCTATGCATATCTGTAATTAAAAATAAAAAGCATCTTTGTAGTCTATACTATATTTGTTTTTATCTTAATTAAGTACTTTTTCATTTATAAATTAGCCTGAGGGCTACATTAAAATTCCTGAAGGTCGCATAGGTGGTTGCTCACTCCTGAATATAGAGGGGTCTGGAAAATTCGCCCCCTGCATTTCGCCTCCGACAATTCGCCCCCTACATTTCGCCCCCGAAACATTTCGCCTCTTGCTCACTCCTGAATATAGAGGGGTCTGGAAAATTCGCCCCCTGCATTTCGCCTCCGAAACATTTCGCCTCCTGCACTTATTGATATGTGAATAATGCTTTCCTCATTCCGTACGACATGACATAAACCGTCACATTACAGTACCGTACTGAAATGGTTAGCGAACCATTTTAAGAAACGCCGCTCTAAATCAGTGGTGAGCAACTTTTTTCACAAATGAGGAACATGGTTCATAGTTCAAAACTCTACGAAGCCATAAGATACTGAATAAACAAATTAGGCAACTGATATTTTGATATAATCAGCACAGTTTGTTCCCACTTGAAGTTCGAGGATAAGTTCGGCGAACTTGTTTCGAATGGGTTTCTGATAACGATCTACGTTATTTTGGATTAGTAAATTATAGAAAAAATAATAACGCGTTATATACGCGTTATAAAAAGCGCAAAATTTATTTTTATCGAATTAACTTTGTTACGCGTATAATTTAAACCTAATTAATTAATAATTTAAACCTAATTAATTTTTGCTAATTAATTAGGTTTAATTTATAAAATCGAATATCTACTAAAGGGGCTGGGATTTCAATAAAAATTCCAGAATCCCGAGTTGACTATATTTGCAATTTTGTAGCCTATTCATTATCTACAGGGGGTACTATATTTGCAATTTTGTAGCCTATTCATTATCTACAGGGGGCGAAATGGGCTGGGGGCGAAATGTAGGGGGCGAATTGTCGGAGGCAAAATGCAGGGGGAGAATTTTCCGTAAACCGAATATAGACCATGATATAGACAGAACGAAAACAAATAATGATAGATAGAATTAGAGAGATATAAATCATTATCATTACTGTACTTCTTGTAATGATAGAATGATAAAATTCATCAATACAGAAATAATGCAACTTAAAATAACTGGATCTGTTGGAAAAAATAAAGGGCTTCGAGTATTATAAGAAATAGCAGAGGCGTTTATTAAAATATTGTTTACGCTATCTAAATTAAAAAGCACGTATTATCAATGTAGCCATTTGTTTATACTGTATATTATGCTTGATATTATGTGATAAATATTGACATGAAGTACTTTCACGCAGCGATAATAGGTACAACAACTAGAAAGTAAACTTCGTTCATTACACGAAACACAAACACGAGAAAAACGTGCCTAAAAGGTAATGTAGTTAAAAATAAACAAGGAGTATAAATGCAGTTGAAATTTTTGTTAAAAATTTATTGAGTAGAAAAATACGGTATTTTTAATATTGAAACAAACTTAATTTGCATAAAATTTATTTAACAGCACATAATTTTTATTGGTTTTGTCAATAAAATTATTATTTTTTTTATTATATTTACCTGATAGCATATTATCATCTTTTTATTAATTTCATTAGAAAATTACTAGTAATTTATATTAACAGATGTTACCATTTTTTAGTTTTCTGTTGACATTTTTAAATTTTATTATAATAAATCATAATTAAAATCAGTAATAATTAGGAAATCTATACTTTAATATTGGACATTTTTAGATCTCATAAGGATAGGATTTTACTTTGACTGCCTCATGTTTCGCGTCTGAACCTAGTCTATACAATAATAACCAGGGGCGGATTGTTAACTTTGGGGGCCTACCCAATTAACCCAAATTAGCCTAAAATGTCAAAAGGTGAGAGCTATGTTAAGCTAACATGCTTTAGAAGAGCTAGACTTGAACTCCCACTCCAACATTGTCACATTATTTGCATAATTGACAAATAAAGTAGCCTATATTTTAATTTTTAACTACTACCGACAGAGCCGATAGAAGACAAACTTTGGGGGCCTACCCAATTAACCCAAATTAGCCTAAAATGTCAAAAGGTGAGAGCTACGCTAAGCTAACATGCTTTAGAAAAGCTAGACTTGAACTCACCACTCCAACATTGTCACATTATTTGCATAATTGACAAATAAAGTAGCCTATATTTTAATTTTACCGACTACCGACAGAGCCGATAGAAGAAAGAGTCATATTTACTACTTACTTTCATTTAAAATATTAATATTTGATATTTTATTCAAATATAATAGAGCTGCAAACTAACGATTTAAACTTTATATAAATTTTTTTTGTACCCAGATAATTTATTTTCTTAAATTTTTAATTTAAATTATTTTTATTTTTTTGACCGCAAAGAGGGCCCCTTTGATTGAATGTGGCTTTGGGCTGCAGTCCATAAAAACCATGCCTAAATCCGCCCCTGATCTTACCTAGATTAAGATTTGTAGCATTGAAAGCCATCCATGTTGAAAGCTTTAATATTATATATTAAAAAACGATTGCAATACTAATTTTTTAGTTCAAGTTTAGCTTATCAATAACCTTATTAAACATGGAAACATTAATGAAACATCCATCATTCCTTCACTAATATAAATTTTTGCTCAATTAGAATACATTATTTCAAACAAATAATGAATACTCATATTAGGAAGTATAATAATACATATTTAATAAAATAATTAAATAATTTTAACTAGATACACTATATAAACTTGAATCATTAAAATATATTTAATAGTTTAAAATGAAATATTTTTTAACATCCACATAATAATAGTTTTATTCTTATTTTCATAAAGAGAATCTCTCTCCATCTTAGATGGATATTAAGAGGATATAAAATTATTTGTTATAACTTAATAAAAATATTAGAGATGTTAAGTTAGTGACTAAACTAGATTTTTTTAAATATCCTTTTCCAAGAAAATAAAATAATTTTTAATACTAAGAAGTGTATTCGAAAAACAAATACAGAAGACTATTTTTAATTCAGTTCTATTGATTTCTTTTCATCCACAGATTCGATATTTCTATTTTTATTATTCAAATAAAAATGACAAGAATAAACAGTTCAGAAAATAAGCTTATTTTATATTTTATTTTTAGATATTTTCATCGAAATTTATATCTGTCGAATGCATATTATAATAAATGATTGGCATGTCCTTATATTACCCTTTTCTTCATTGTCTCTTCTATGAAGCTCTGTCAAATTTTTCTCTGCCTTGCAATATTAAATGTCAATTATTTTAAACAAATATTGTATATTATTTCAAATTTTTGATTTTAATAATTATATCAAAAATCTCAAATATTTTGATATATGATCTCAAAAATATATCATGAACATATATTTTGTTCATAAATATCTTTTGCGTAATGTCAATATCCTACAAAAATACATCATAAAAAACTGTAGCACCACCGTTGAAAATCTATTAAACCATCAATTTTATCTATCAGAGTACAATGAATTTTGGTGGTTTACTGAATATTTCTCTATTATTGTGTTTTTACTTCATCTATAGATCGCCATTGTTAAAAGTTAGACAAAGATATCCATACTTGGTGATAAAGGAAATGCCGAATCAGTTGAAATGAACTATACAGTACATAAATAATCCTATCGCCAGTGTGTTTTGGACAAATTGGATTAATAATCATTGTTTTAACATAAAATCATAATAAATTCTGAAATAAGATTGAGAAGTGGATATTAAAGGTGTGGTAAAATCCTGTAGCAAAGTACTTGTTAATTTTTTTGTTAACAGTGATGTCAACAATTACGTATTAGTAACTCCTAGATTTATAAGTTAAAAGCCTCATATTGCTAATGTGATCGATCTCATCACGGGACGTCCAAATTCTATAGTAGTCGAAGGTCCTTCACATGTAAGAAGGATTCTGTCAGTTACTATAGAGAGGTCCGTCCGTTTGAAGAATAGCATCAAATTCGGGTGTCGCACCTTTACATTTTTTCAAGGAATGGGTCTGGCCCATAGAATCCATCACTTAATGGCCGAATAATAGGCGCTGGAATAATTCTGTCACATAGTAATCTTTGATTGGAAACCAGCGTATATTAGAGGAAAGAAAAAGAAAAAAGTATCAGACAACAACTATTAATAGGCAAATCAGCTGGAGAATAATCAAGTAGAGTATAGTATCAGACAACAACTATTAATAGGCAAATCAGCTGGAGAATAATCAAGTACAGTATAGATAAATAATATATGTGAAATTTTGTTTTGAATTATTTCGGTATTTTTTATTTTTTTTATTGAAAAATGAGAAAATATATTTATAATGACAATATTTGAATTTATGAAGTCAAAAATAAAATTTAGAAATAATTTTAATGTATTTATTTTAAAATTAATGCGAGAAAATTCACACGTTACAGTAAATGTAGAATTTTGAGCAAAGTAAACAAACGATATCTTCATATTTATTTTTAGCTCATTGAATAAATTCCATATTATAACTTACCAGTTAGTTAACAGTAGAGATGAGAATGACTAATATGTCCATGACTCAACCATTATAATAATTTCAAGGATAGATATATTTACATATTCTACTACCTATAAATATTTATTATCAAAATCTTTTATGCTAGAATAAAATAAATTTTTTCCATTAATAGAATTATTAAGAAAAAATTCGATTAAATTATTTCAATCTAACGATATCGTTCCATTATTTTAACTAATATCAACGTTTTTGACGTAGAAAATCTGATGTTTGGATCAAGTATCTTTAATTGAATTATTTCAGTTTGTTCATTTTTTGATGATAATCATATCAATTATAATAATTTTCAAATCTAAAAAATATTTTTAAGTTGCTCATTGAATCTATAGCCATGTTTACATTAAAACAAAAGCATATAATTATAATTGATGATTATTATTATTATTATTATTTTTACCCTCACAAGATTTTGCGATAAATATGTCAAAGACTCAGATTTATTTGACATGGATACAAAAGTATAATTGTTTATAATTCTCTCTGTCAAACTAATTATTTTATTATGTAGTAGCTATTTTTTCTTGTAATATTTGTTAAAGATATCGCTATGATTCAGATATTCTTTCCTCTTATTTAAATTGTCTTTACCAGTAATATATATATTTTTTTTTTTAATTTTCAAGATCTTTTTCTTATATTACTGATGAAAATCTACCATCACTATAATGAAAATTTTCCAAATATCCTAAATTAACTCAGAAATATTTACTAATCAAAAATAACGAACACATAAAATAAATTCCTATATGTTACTTTTATATTTTATATATTAAAATTTCTTATATTAAGATACATAACATGATATATAATATTATTGTTATTGATTTTGCGAAGTCCTTGTACCGACTTTTCTAGGAACTGATTATCCTATTATCGAGCTAACTTAGTGTCTTAATAGAATACAAATTTTCCAAATATTATTGTTATTGATTTTGCGAAGTCCTTGTACCGACTTTTCTAGGAACTGATTATGCTATTATCGAGCTAACTTAGTGTGTCTTAATAGAATACAAATTTTCTACTTCGTCAATAGTAGCAATAGCAGCATATCTAAAGCTTTGTCAAAATTCAGCCCATCATTATCAGAAGGCATATGAGCCTAATACAAAAATTTTCATAAATAACACTAATTAATAAATAAATACTTAATTTTTGTAATATATTAATTTCGTTTGTTCATTATTTATTATGCTTTCAACAATGGATAATATAATTATTACAAGAACAATAATTCAAGAAAAAATAAATAGATGATGTACAACAATGCTCAAACTGAGAAATTTCCTAAGAATAATACTTAAAATTTTTTAAATAAGCACATTTTAAACAAGAAGTCCAGAAAGAACAAAAATATATTTTCCATTTTTCATTTATTAAGCATTTGAATTTCATTGATTTTGTGTTTCTAATTTTACCAATATAGATACCACGATGACGTCAGGGTGAAGTCACACACTGTTACGTCAAGATGACGTCGTTGACTCCATTGTTACATCGGGATGACGTCATTGACTCCGTTGTTACAGAAGTTCCAGAAAGAACAAAAATATATTTTCCATTTTTCATTTATTAAGCATTTGAATTCCATTGATTTTGTGTTTCTAATTTTACCAACATAGATACCACGATGACGCCATGGTGAAGTCACACACTGTTACGTCATCTTCTGTTACGTCATCCTGATGTTATAAATTATCGCCGATAATTTATAACATCAGGATGACGTAACTGTTACATCAAGATGACGTCGTTGACTCCATTGTTATATCAGGATGACGTCATTGACTCCGTTGTTACATCAGGATGACGTCCATCGGGCTGTGACGTCACTGTGATAAACCAGATGTAACTTATATCAGGATGACATCGACTGATTGCGTTGTTACATCAGGATGACGTGTAACAACGATCTAATCGTGTTGCAACGTCACTGTGATAAATACTAAGGAGCGCTTTATTAAAATTAATTAATTAAATTTTAATTAAGAAATCAAGTAAATCATATCTTATCTCTACACTATTAACACATAGCACCTTCTTTTGAAACCAATATAAAACTAAAATTCTATCCTACAGGATTAAAGATATTGCCGAAGTGTCCTTTAATGATAGAACATCATTATCGAATTCATGAAAATCTGAAATGGATCTATATCAAACTATTCTGTTTGCAATTAAACTCAAATATTATTACAGTTATCTTTTGAAATTTAAATCTCTATCGTAACTATTGAACTCTAGCATAACTCTGTTATAAAGCCAGACTTACTAACTGATAGAAAACAGACAAAACTTTTCCTGATTAATAATTATCTACAACAGATTATCCTATTTTGTAGAGATAGCTTTCATTTATTAGATAAACAGATCTATCGTTCCATAAGTACACAAGTGATTTTTTAATTTCATAACATTTATTATCGTTATTAATCTGAGATATTATAGATAATTATTTGGAATTAAAATTATTCTAAAATTAAATATATTATTAAATTAAAAAAAAATTATTCTCATTTTCTGAATTGAATTAAACAATAATAATCTTATTAAAAAAAACAGAGATAAAATTAAATTAATCATTTAAAAAATAATCTATTAGTAATAATTTAATAAGCAAAAGTTAAACATCAGCACAAATAAGTTATCAAACAGCAATTCAATAAAAAATAGCATAAAAATATACTGTAAACAGAAAAAATAAAGAAAACAGTGCAGAATAAACAGGAAATTATAAGAAACAGAAATGCATACAGTACATTCGAGCTAATGAAAAAGTAAATAAATATTTTAAACTTTCATGCAAAGTATATTTATTTTTCAGCTTATATAAACCATTTCCAAAACTGTCTCCAGTTGTATTAAAGAAATCCTTATCAGGCAAAAAATTAATGATTAGATAATATATCATTTAATGCCCAAAATTCATTTAATTAAAATAAAATTTATAACTAAACAATCTAATTTTAATTGAAATTTATTACATAAATATGCAATACAAAACATAAAACCAATTAATTTTGTTTGCTTTCTATACTCATTTTATATCATCAAATTATTTAAAATAAGCATAACAACAATTTATTAGTATTTAGAAAAACTTCATAAAAATAAGCGAATTCCTGATTATTTTAAAACTACGTTTCAAAAATCGTATTTCGTTAAATTTTTAATTCTGTTTCTTCGCTCGACGCCCATGTTTTCCACTAAGCAAGGTCACCTTGCTTCCTGGAAACGACCAATAGGCCTACTCGTGATACATCAGATCACGTGAAAAATATGAAACATTTAAATGTACTGAATTTAATAAAATACTATAATAAACTTTAAAATAATTATCAAAATATAAGCCATTTTAAGCAATTTCTTTGTAAAATAAACTGCAAACCGATGAATGATTTATGGAAATATTTAATTAAGCGATATCCATATAAAATAACCAATATAAATAAATAATTATTGTTCAATATATATAAAATTATCATTCATGACAAATAATAAGAACCTCTGAATCAAATTATTAAAATAAAAGGATTTATCTATAGATTTGTCAAATGTTAAATTTCAATTATTTGTTTACCTTTTACCAAAATCTAGCAAATGAAAGAATTTGTATCGAAAATAATCCATAAATAAGGTATCATTATTTTTAATAATCAAAAACAAATTTAAATTATAAATCAATTGAAATCCATTAGGTTTAGGGGAGATCGGCACAACTTATAACAATTTTTTCTTAACAATTTTTTTAGAAAAAGCGTTTAATATCATAGTTTGAAGTTATCAAAAATTTGATAATTTGAATCTTTGCGCACCTATAACAACCTTCTCCACACCATATTAGTTATGGTCACGTGCTGTTTGACAGTCATGAATTAACAAAGTAATAATCACCGAAAATAACATCTATGCAAATGTAAATTCTATAATTAAATAAAGACATACTTAACTTCTGTCAATTCTGTAATATCATACTTTAAACCGTCCGATAATATTTTACTTTGAACTTCAAAAAACGAAAAATAGTGCTGAATAATTCAAAATATCTTATCACTATAACAACGAAATTATATCAACAAAATGACAATATAGTTCTGCACAAGGGATTATCGGTAACAATTTTAGCCTCAAATTGTTCAATAAATTATGAAAATAGCTATAATACACTTTTGTACTTATTTCTATTAATGTAAATCACCAATTATGTTTAGCATATGGGACCCATTTGGTTGTGATCAAAGTTCTGTATAATAGAAATGATATAGTAGTAGATGAAACTGAAGACGAAGAACCGGAATCTGTTGAATCAGCTGAAGACGATTCTGAGTATTCTGACAACTCCGATGGAGATACTGAATATAATGGCGGGTTTTTAGAATATAGGTAAACATTCGATGAATTTAAATTTAATTCCTTCAGCACCGACACACCTCAGCCATCGGGAAAAACCAATGGAAGTTCGTCATTGGAGAAAAACCAAGTTTTGTTCATAATTCAAATAGTTCATAGCTTGGATACAACTGCTATTTGGCTCCTAAAAGTACTGAAATAACTTAATACACTGTTTTGTAATATATTTCACAATTAGACCAATTCAAAGTTTCTTATTTCACAGATTTAAACAAAAAGTTCCAATCAATAAATGCAAAAAACCTTTTTTGCATTTATTAGTTGAAAATGTGTTTCTAATGATTGATCCTAAATTTTTGAAAAGTCAAAATTTTTTTAAATACGTTTTTAAGATAGATAATTTGAATGTATTGTATTATTAGAATTTTGATTATTTTTTATTGAATCATATCAGTTCTGCATTCTATAATAATATATTATTAATCTTATTTTGTTTTTGGGATAGGAATTTTATTTTTGAAATTTTAAGTAAAAGTGAAATTTTTATATGAGCAGATCTAAAATTTGTAAAACTGAAAATTGTTGATAATACAAAAATATTTGTTAATTCTATTAAATTAAATAATATTGTTTGCTTATTTGTTCATTTATTGCTTTATTTTTACTAAAAATTAAATAAAATATGAGAAAATCTGAATGTAAACACCCTCATGCTATTTAAAGGGGCATGACACTTTTATTGTTTTATGACAGCCAGTTGTCTTGCAGGAAATTGCAGACAAGCCTATTTTACTGTGCTGCATGTCGTATTGGATGTAGTGTGCCAACAAAGCATCTGCAAGCCAATTAAAGTAGAAAATGTTAAAGCTGTTTAAGTACAAGAGTGATGATTTTTATGAGTTTTTTGATATAAATTCCAAAATTTATAAAAAATTAAAAAAAAACATTGATGTGAAGGGAAACATATTAATAAATATTGTCATTTTTATTAATAAAATATATTTCAATAAATTTATGTAAATTTTTGACTAATTATACAACATAATGAAAATTTGCATAACCATTTTTTATTGATAATTTCTAAAAATATGATCCAATTTTTTTCATTCATAGTTTATTTTATTCAGAAGGCTTGCTGCTATTAAAAAATAACAAATGTTTCATTGAATGGTTAAGATTTCATACAAAAAATGGTGTTTTCTTTGATCTCATATAATGAACAAAAAGTTGTGAAAGAAATAAAAATTCAAAAAAAAATTTCACATCATTAGAATAGGAATGAAAAATGAAATAAACTAAAAATTTCAAGAGATTTTGATGAAAATAAGAGAGATTTCACAATATGAATTTTTTGCATATTAATTAGGTTTATTTTGAAATATATTGCAGACATCAATGGGTTAAAGATCCTGTTACATACTTTTGCTTTTTAAAATACCAGAAAATTTGTTTAGGTAAATATAATAAGCAAAGAATATAGTAAGTACATGAAAAAAAAAGGAAAATACGACAAATTTTAAGAGATTGTTCAGGTCAAATATGACTACAAATTTGACTATGAAGAATAAATATCATATTTGAAAATTTTGAATTTGCAATTGGAATTAATTTATTTGTTTAAAAATTTTTAGATATTTTAATAATTGTATTATAAACTGATAATATATATGTCAATAATTTTATTTTATAGATCAAGATCCAGGATTCTGGCTCAGCAGGATTTATATAAAATTTCAAATCCTGCTTCACCTGAAGTAATTGACGAAACATCAGCTGGAAGTTCTGGAAGTTTAAAAAGATCACAATCCAAGAGAGAGATCACACCACCACCTCCAATAAAAAGAACAAGAATAAAAGCACAGAAGAATCAAAGTGAGCACTTTAATTAACTATTACTGATAGTCTCCTAATAATTATTTAAAATTTTTGAATATTTAAACTTAGAAGACTATGCTGACACCTTTCGTTTTTCAAATTGAAAAATGTAATAAACTAAAAATTTCAAGAGATTTTGATGAAAATAAGAGATTTCACAATATGAATTTTTTGCATATTAAATTTATTTTGAAATATATTGATATATATGATTTCAATTTAATCATATCTATACTTCAAAAATATAAAATTTAAATTTTCATTCCTTATTGAAAAATTTTCATTAAATTCAAAATTATTCATGCATATGATTTTAAAAATGAAATGTACTCTAAATATTTAAATTATATAATTGTGTTATTATATTTCCAATTAAATGTGGAAATTTTGGTAATATAATGAAATCAAAATAAGAAAAGAGCTAAAGAAAACTCTAAAAATATCATAAAAACATTTTTAATATGCTTTACTATTTAAGAAAACTTTTTACTGATATTATTATATGCAAAGGTTAAAAACTGGACAATAAAATTCAAATGAAAAATACTAATTACATAACATAGATTAGTAGAAAATTGTTCTTATAGTTAGTCTTTGAAATCTTTGCTTCTGCTCTTGTCAACTTTTATTGATTCATATTTTTTAAACTGGCACTTAAATGAGCAGCAATAGACTGTTTTCATAAAAAAAAACAAAGCATATTTTATTCAAGTATAACATTTTCAATACTTCCATACTCTCTTTAGCATGCCAAGAACTATTAATCAACAGCTTTTACAGAACTACTTATCTATTCTAGAACAAACAGTTCAAATTACAAATTATAGACAAATAATAGAAAAAATAAAAGAATAAAAAAATTATAAATTTAAATTAATTTATGGATCATACATTATGCTTTACTATGGTTACAAAAATGGTAGAATGTTGATTGTTAATGTTTGTATTTTGACGGTTCTCAAATTTTATTTAGTGTTAAAATAATTTCGTTGTTATAGTTTCTCTTAGGAGATAGTTTTGATGTCTTGTTTGTAAGAACTATTTTTTTAATTTAAGAAAGACATACTTTCTACTTAATAGTTATTAAATGAAATTGTGTTAAATGAGTGAGTAGATCATGTTAATGAAATGTTTTCCTTAAAAATAAAAAGATGAATAAATTTTAAGTAGTTGGTAAAGAATCCAATTCAGATTTTCAGAATATTTCAGAAACTATTAAAGGCAGTTTAATTTGAACTACTTTTTACTAAATTCAATAGAAATTTTCCATACACAGTACTTTCAGATCAACAGATCCATCATCATTACTTCATATACAACAAACAACACCATCCTTAGTCAAGAAGCATATGAACAAAATGTGGGCATTTTATGGAGAGTTGAAAATTTTTAACATAACTCATTTTAAAGGAAAGAATAACTTTAATATACTGATTTTGGCATGACAACATAGCCAACAGCACTTGTACATTACCAGAATGGATGTCAAGAATGTGTTGTTGATAATTGTCTTAAAATCAGTTATAAATATTTTTCTCCTGGTCTCAATAAACTACATTTTTTCTTATGACTGTATTTTGGATAATAGCTTGCACATTAAAAATATACCCATCAAGATGGACTACACTTTGTTTTTTGTAAATATTTTATTTATAGAATATATACTTTAATTATTATTAATTTATGATTTATAATTTTGTATATTCACCTGTATTCACACACAATATAAAAATCGATAATTATAGAATGAATAATGTAATGCACATACACGTACAGTCTATGACAGAAAGGTTTTGACATCTACCATAGTGGCTGTATTAGAGGAAGTAGTTTCGATTGCGAAGTCTGGAAAATCTCCGCACAGCAGCTTGTAATGAAGTAGACCGTTCTTACCACGGTAGAAATAGGGGTCGGGAATATTTCACAGAAGGGAGAATTTTTATGATGATGATGACACGAGTAATGCTATCTGTATTCTTCTTTCACTTTCCATTTTATAAAACACAGAAGATATCAATAATTTTATTTTTTATTATGCTCTTTACAAGTTATAAAAATATTACATTAATTTCAATACTGATTATATTAAGTATAGTTTAGATAATTGTTAGTTTTGTTTTTTGTTCGTGAATATAGAAGTGAAAATTTCTAAGTTTAAAAAGTGTTATTTCGATTGATTTTTTCATATAAAATTTTGTTTTTAATTGTAAGATAAAAAATACACATTAAACACTCAAAAGTTTGTTTATTTTAAGTACTTTCAGATATCATATAAAAAAATATGAAACTAGTAATACATAAACATATTATTTAATGGGCAAAGCCTAGAGCTTTGGTGGAGTTGAAAAAAAATTTTTTTTTATAATTAGCTACTCTTCGAATTCTTAATATTGAAATATATTGCTGAAAACATTATTATACGCTAGGTAATAGTTATAGAATAGCTTGAGAGAGTTACCTTTAACATGTTTACAGATTCCAGGTTATCAAGGATGCATGCGGGATGCACCATTTAGACGTAGTAGGTGGCATTTGGAAATAATTCGCACTCAACTTGAACAACCTAGTTCATGCCTTTAAATACGGTATTAAACGCCACTTCGGCATGCAATGCATCTTATTACTTAATAATTTAGTTATTGCCAGTAAAGTTATGATCCTAATTTATTTCATTAATATTTTTTATGCTACTTAATGTATAAATAAAAGTTAAGAGCAAAACATAGTAAACGAAATCGTTTTTTTGCACGTAAACGCTTAAATATGCAATATTCCTTCCACTCCCCATTGCTAATCAACCGATGGAATGGTTGCAACCCACATTGTAGCCTACAACGATCAACAACTGCAGCAATGACTCAATCAGTTTTTGTGTATTGTACAAAAGCCGAACCTTTTCCCCTAATGTCAAAACCTTTCTGTCATAGACTGTACATATATTTCCTGATTTATGCAAATAATTGAGATAAAAGGTTTTTTACATAATTTAAATTTTGTGGAAGTTAGAAAAATGATTTATTTAATAAAAATTCTGAAGCAAAATATACTGGAGCTTGGGGATTATTGTAACTGCACCTATAAACATTATGGCACCGTCCTGCTTTTTGGCTAAAAATGAGACAATGTTACATGGTACAATATCATACTAATAATATAATACTTAAGACCAACAAGCAATATACCAAACAGAAATAAATAATGTAATCTTTGAAATGTTATAAACCAATATATTTGGACTGCTCTCTTGCAAATGCAATAAATTTTTATGCTCTAAACCTAAAAAAAACTGGAAAATTATTTTTTACATAAGTTTAGATTTACGGAGGTTGTAAGTTGGCATATTTGTACAGGTAGTCCTCAGCTTATGGCTGAGTTCAGTTCCAAAAATTTTGAACATGCTGTCATAAGTCAGAAATGCTCAAAATTTATTGATTGCCTACCAATATTTATTATTACACTCCTCTTTATTGTAATAAATTTAATGGATACAAAAATAAAAGAATCAGACACAAAAATGTGTACCATATATCAGACAATTGGATTGTGGAATTGAACCTAGACCAATTGCACTGACCATTAACAGAATTTGCCATTGTAAGAGAGGCAGTTGTAAGTCGATGAATGAATATAAAATGCTTATAGATATATGTTTGTCTGCACAAATTTGAATGTCTCTTATGACTTAGAAAACTGAACTTTGAAAGTGTATAGAGGGAACACTGAATTACTTTTGGGAAAACTATAACAAACCAAAATTCCATCCCAAAGAGGTAGATAGGGGAAGCTAAATGAAATATTAAGTAATCTATCTTTAATAAAGACACAAAAGTTCACGCTCAAAAAATCTATAGAAATTACTTTCACACACACATACAATAATAATTTTGGCTTTAAGGGAACCCATCATCAGCTGTAGAACAAGATGGTAAAATTCAAAGCTTAGAACAAATAATTTAAAAACATTCTAGAAGCATAGTTAAAGATAGCAATAAATATTAAATTAAAAACATTTAAAACAAGAAACCTGTAGTTAAAAATAATTTAGGAAATAACTATTATAATAATTATTAATAATACAATAAATAATATAAGAAGTAAAAGAAAAATACAAACATCAGTTGTAATAATATATAATAATAATGTTATACAGTAGTCATAGCCAGGATTGGGGATGATGATCATGAGGACATACTGATGATATAAGTCTTTAGATCTTTTTACTGAAAGAACTTCCATAAATTTGTATTCTTTACAGTTTTTTTTAACTACTCTTAATGTTGAATGGATTTAAGCAAGGATTTTAAATAAAATACATCACCATTAAGAATTAAAATTTTTAGAAGCTTAAGAAGAGAAATTAAAGGAACACAAAAATGATAAGATTAGGCAATACAACAACAGCTTTAGTGAGGAAGGCTTATGAGAATGATATAGATATTAAATGGGATGATGCAAGCATCCTTAGAAAAGTTAGTGACTATAAAGATAGGTATTTGATATACATTGTCAGGTTTTTCTCTCTCCAAAATTTCCAATCTCATTAATGATAGACCACTGAAAAAATTCCACCAATATGGTGCTATGTTCTAAATTTGACATAATCTGTTTGCATATAGATTGGAACATATAATATATTTAGCATCTAAATATTATTGATTATATTTTTCTATTATTTGTAAAAACCTGTAATTATTTAACACTATTGTAATAATTTTTGAATCTATTTATTCTAAGAATATAAGTTTGTAAGATGTTCGATATACATTTCAATTCTATTTCTATACAATGGTATTGTGCTGAAAATGGATATTCCAAAAAGTACTTCACTCAATAAACTACTACTATGTTAATTTCTGTTTAATAGTTCTAGAATAGTCAGTTTTTATATAGTTTTCTAATATCAGGCTTAGGTTAAAATCAAATTCTTCAAGTATGCTTTGCTTCTGTATTTCAGTAAGATTATTGAGTTTGAGATCTTTATTATGGGAGCTTAGTATTTTGAAAATATCTTCAGATATAATGTCAAAATCAAGTTTGCTGCCATATAAGGTTTTTGTTGCCTAGAAACAGAAGTGCAAATGGCAACAAATTTGATTTGGAAAAGCAACAAGATCAACTTTTGAAGTGATATCTGAACTCAGAATAAGCTGTGAAGAAAAGGCAAACTTAAGTTTTATATAATACAAACCTCGAGGGAATTTACTCCAAATGAGCCTAATTATCTTGCCAAATTTATCCCTTGATAAGCTTAGTGGAAATTTTAATGATTTGAAATAAATTAATATAGCACTATAATTAATAAATATTCTAATTATAGCACTATATTAATTTAAATTATTTCAAATCATTAAGTTTTCCATTAAGCTTGTCAAGGGATAAATTTGGCAAGATAATTAGGTTCGAAAAGGCAAACTTTCTTCCAGATGCCCTTTGTTTTATCAACAGCAGTTGACCATAAATTCTTATAATCCTTACTGCATATAGGATATTCAAGACCACCTAAAAGTCCTTCAATATGTTTTTTTTATTAAATTTTTTGCTAATTTTCATCCTATTAGATATTAAGGAGCAAAGCATTTCACTGTCCTTCAAAAGTCATTCATATCTGTGGTGAGATCTTCCTTGTTTTCTGTTGCTTTTCTTCTGAAAGTAACTAAACAGCAGTATATTCAGTATCCATCACAAATCCACCTATTACTGTATTGTGTTGGCTATGAGGTGAAGAATTGATTCAAAAGCCAGATTAAATCCTCTTTGAAGAAATCTGGAAGTAAGAAACCTGAAATTGAACCCAAATTCACCAGGATGAAATGCATCACAATTCCATGTACTTGATTCATTTTTTGCTCTAAATTAATGGAAAGGGGTTTGGATTTTTACCCAGAGCCAGCTCAAATCTGGGTCCTAGCTCAATGGATGAAATTAGGTAGTATTTGGGAACAAAGTAACTTATATGTACATGAGATGCAAATTAATCTCTACTTACATACTACCAATGATTAAGTGCTTTGAGCAGAGAAAGAAAAACTACGTCTTTAGACCAAAACTCTTTTTATTAAATAAAGCACTTTTGGCTCTGGCAAGCCCTCTTCAGTATTTAAGAACAATAAGCAATAGCTATCATTAACAGCTATACAATAGCTATAGTTAATGATAGCTATTGCTTATTATTCTTAAATACTGAAGAGGGCTCAGCAGAGCCGAAAGTGCTTTATTTAATAAAAAGAGTTTTGTTTTTCTAAAGACGTAGTTTTTCTTTCCCTGCTCGAAGCGCTTAATCATTGGTTTTTATGAAATGGAGCAGTGTATTGGTTTGATAGATTCGAACTTACATACTAATTTATTGATAACAAAAAAGCTGTGTAATAGAATACAGAGATTAATTTACTCTGTTAATAAATTGTGCCTTGAGCAACAACTTAAGTGCAAGATAATTAAATCAAGGGATTCCTGTATATGTAATTCTCAATTTTACAAGTTAATTTATTCTTGAAGTGAGCTCATAATGTAAGAACTCATAAATCAGGAATCAGTTTCTTATAAATATAATGTTAACCTTATAATACCCAAATTATCTGTTTTTAGTAAAAAAAACTTTTAATAAGAAAATCATATTCTATACACATTTAATAAAAACAATTTATTTTCAAAAATTTTTATTTGGATGAATAGGAAAAATAATAACCTAAGTGTTTCTTGTTTGATACCGTGGGATGTAAAGGGTTAAAAACTGTTTCATTTCAATAATGAAATTTGACCATAAAAAAAATTGAGTACAGGCCAACAAAATCAATGGTTTATGATGAAACAATGATTGATCTAAAAATATGAAAGTGTGGCCTTTTAAAATAAAGCAAATTATTACAATGGAATTTTGTGATATAAATGTTAACAAATTTTTATTCTTCATTATTATTGACAGATAGATTAGCTTTTTATACATATAAACTATTATCTTAGGCACACAATCCTGGAATGAAAGTTGTTTACAAGTGTGCTAGTAAAACCATGGTGGTCAGGTGTGCTACTTCTGCTTCTTATGCTGCCATTTTGATTTTTCCAATTTCATAGCAGAACATAGTTTCTACTATAAACTTAGTTGTATTTAGTGTTTCCAAATTCCCGACATTTTAGAACCTTCGGGAATCGAGAACAGGAAATCGTATTTCCTAAGAATTCCCGAAATAATCTTTTTTATTTAATTTTCAATTGATCATCTGTAATAATGACTATAACAGGGCGGCCGGATGATTGATTGGTAACTCTGTCGGCGTGCCACGCAGGACCCAGGTTTGCGTTCCGGGTTTGGTATCTTCTGAAAAGTTTTTCCGGGGTGCTGGGCACGGCCTGGCGATCTCTGTCCTTCACCATCTGGAGTGTGGTGCACCCACACTCCACGAGTGTGGGTGCAGCTTGTGGTTGAAACTGGCCCTGTCCTTAGTAATCTCCCTCATTGGAAAGGGGCATAAAATATGCCCAAAAAAAAAGGCTATAACAGTAAATATTAATAAACAGAAAAGCCGTAGAGAAGGTGGGGCAACTGGGGTTCATGACCCTGGAGCAGTCTTTCAGAGGTTTTGAGACACTCCTATATGCAGGGCTCGAAATAATGGTCGCCAGCTCGCCATTGGTGACTAAAAAATTGCAGGTGGCGAGTGTGATGAGATAACCTTGAAAATGCTTGATTAATACTTCCCACAATTTATTTTCATGGTTTTTTCTGTATAGTTTTCTGTCAAATTTACGCGTCCGGCTCTGACAAGAAAATTCTGTAGTGCTTCTAGTTCATGAAAGAGGGAGCCACATTGAGAGGGCTAAACCCATAGCCTACAAGGATAAGACAAAGCCTAACTGTTTTGCTCTACACCCATGTTAATAAACAAGCACAATGTTTTCAAAAATTTCCAGGAGGTGATGCTGTATTCCTACTGTTGTGTAGCTACTTCTCGTATAGTTTCTTGCCTGGATCTTTATCTTATATCAGAGTTTTTTTGTACAATTTTATTAAAAATGGTCCACTGTAGTGTTTCATTTTCCACATCCGATTCATCCAAAAAAAATCCACAGTTAAGTTTTCACGAATTTCATGTTGACGAACCACGTCGACGCCAATGGATCATCACTGCTTGTTTTTCTTTGTTGTTTTTAATTGTTAATGTCATAATTAAACTTAATAGTGTGTAATATTAATGTAATAGTTAAGAATTAATTTTTTTTATCTTTGCTGTAGTTGATAAATGACGAAATTCACAGCCATGGCTATCAGGCGATGGAGCACGGTCTATTTGTTAATATCATAATTAAACTTAATAGTGTGTAATAATAATGTCATAGTTAAGAAATAATCTTTTTTATCTTTGCAGTAGTTGATAAATGACGAAATTCACAGCCATGGCTACCAGGCGATGGAGTACGGGTTTTTTGCATTTTAACCCCCTTTCTAATCAGGGAGAGTCGCGGGTTTTGCATTTTTACGCCCCTTTCCAATCAGGGAGATTACTAAGGGGCGGGGCCACTTCCAACCACGGGCTGCACTCACACCGTGGAGGGGGACCGGACGAGGATCGCCGAGCCAGGCCCAGCACCCCGAAAAAATTTTTTCAGGACTATAAAACTGGGCTGAAAACCAAATGCTATACCAAGTGTGTTCCCAAATTATCTATTACGCATGCAACCCCCCAAAAAATACGGAGGAAGCAAGTGAGGCAAGAACTTGTAAGTTCTGTGAAACGTAAATATAATGAAATAACAGCAGAGGAATAGACTATGTTAGAGCATAAGTTTTCATTAAATAAATAACTGATTTGCTTCTTCTCCACATACTTAAGAATCCAATTTTTTCCTGTGAGGGGGAGGGGCCAGTTCCAACCACGGGCTGCACCCACACCTGTGGAGGGGGACCGGATGGGGAAGGATGGGGATTATCACGCTGGGCCCAGCACCCCGAAAAAACTTTTTCAGGAGTTACCAGACTCGGGACATGAACCCAAGTCGTCCTGTGTGGCACGCCAACAGTGTTACCACTTGGCCATCCGGCCGTGATAGCACGTGTTTGTAGCCTTCGCTTTGTGTCCTTGGACTATAAAACTGGGCTGAAAACCAGGCGATTAGTTCCAAATGCTATACCAAGTGTGTTCCCACACTATCCATTATGCATGCAACCCCCCCAAAAAAACACGAAGGAAGCTAGTGAGGCAAGAACTTGCAAGTTCTATGAAACTTAAATATAATGAAATAACAGCAGATGAACAGACTATATTTGAGCATAAGTTTTCATTAAATAAATAACTGATTTGCTTTGTCTCCATATACTTAAGAATCCCATTTTTTCCTGTGGGTACAAGGAGCATCAGCAGGATCTATGTAAAATAATCCTTCACAAATTCATCAGACTGTATCTGTCAAACTCAACATGGTCAAACTAGAGTAAAATTGTGACTGATACACATTTACAAGTAACAAGGACAGTGATCATGTCAAAACCTTTATCACGCAAGATCTTAAAAGTTATTTCACAGTGATAAAAACAATGGTTTCAATAATAGCTTTCCTATCAAATCACTTAGTTGTACCATAATAAATAAATGAATATTTGTGCGTGTACGTGTGTGCACGTGCGTGTGTACGTGTATGTATGTACAGTGGATTCTGCTTAATTGGGACTAAGCCATTTTGGCCCAATGAAATGAAGTAATAATAAATTCTAAAATAAAATATATAACTTTTAAATATAAGTAAATCAAAGCACTTAGAGCAGTATAGGAAAACTTGAATTCAGAAATTCAACTAATGTTTTCGCGCTTCACACCATCATCAGATTCGATTCTTTCTGGAACTTTCAAAGCACAATAGAACAAGCATGAACATTGATTAAATATGATTCTGGTTAAAGCTTAAAACGTTGCTAATTTACTTTTTTATATAATACTATAATATGTACATAGCTGTCCAACATTTTCTCGTGATTAGCGTGCAGCTTTTCCATGCTAGATAGTAATGATGCATGACTAAAAACATTAGTTCAATTTCTGAATTCAAGTTTTCCTATACTGCTGTAAGTGCTTTGATTTACTTATATTTAAAAGTTAGAATAAAATAATTAGCAGTGATTGAAATCAAACCAAGCATAAAATATATAATTTGTAGGTAAATAAATAAGTAGGTTAAAAATAATAATTAGGTATCTATTTTAATGCTTTATTAAAATAGGTATCTAATTATTAGCTTTTTAGTGATCTCCTCTGATTCGTCTTCAATACTGGGCTGCTGATATTCATGCCTTGACTGCTAACTACAGAAAACCATTGATTTAATACTTCCTTGACTTCTGGAAATGTATATAATAATAATAATAATAATAATAATAATAAATTTGAATATCTGATTATTTCTAATTCAGTGTTTTTATTTTACTAATGTAAAAATAAAAACACTGAATTTTATGTGTTTTTATTTTTTCACTAGTATGTAACTGAAGAGGGTATTTTACAAAATTGCAAAAACTTTTATAATTATAATATTGTGTTTAACAAGTATCCTACTTGTAGTACTGAAATGAAATATTTTATTTTATTGTACATAAAAATAACAGCATTATTTTAATTTTCTAGGATCCAAAATTTTTCTATGCAATAGCAAAATCTCCAATTCTATAAAATGCATGAAATTATTATAAACTTATATTTTATATTGTATATAATCAAATTCTAAAACTCATATATCTAAAAAATTATAATATGTTCATAAATATTATATTGTAAGAAGCAGAGAATTATGTAGAATACAAAAGTAATGTGATAATTAATGGGTGGCAAATAGAAAATAAACAATTGTATCAGGAAACAATAAACAAATAATGATCATTAAAAGGAAATATTTTACAAATCAAGGTTCTTCAGGATGGTATTAGACAACCTTGGCAAAATTTTACTAATCAATCATAAATGTGTTGAAACAACAAGCACATAGAAATTATATTAGGTAAAATGAAAATTTACAGAATTTTTTCAATTGTGCAATTTATGTTCACTGAAAATTGAAGTTTAGATTTAAATAAATATATATTTGCTTTCAACAGAAACACATTGTTCACTTATTTAAAGTCTTTGTGAGAATATCTTCTATCAGATAAATTTGTTTAACAAAACGCAAGATAATAGTATGATAGAACAATCATCTTTCTATTATCACAGTAATTTTAATTAATTGCTACAAGTGCTAACTTCAGCAAGTATAATTTTGATATTTGTTATGATATGGTAAAAAATATGCTAAAGTATAGTTTTGTTTATGATCTTTGAAGATAATCCAAAAACATAAAAAGATCTTTTTGGAATTCAAAATATAAAGTGAGCAATACTAACCTAAGCTGTCGACGTAATAATTGATTTTGTTCTTCTACTTCTCGAACACGTTCTGCTAATTTTGCTTCTCTACGTGTAAAGCCTAAGAAATTACCAGTAGCAATATCTGAAAGAATGTAACATTTATATTTAACAATAGCCTTTTAATAAATATTTAATAGGCAATTCTTCTATCATTATTAAAATATAAATTAACAACAAATTTTTGTTATTTTAAATTTGTTTGTTATTAAATATATTTCTTATTAAATTTGTTAATAATATTTTCAGTATCAAATATAGTACAGGGAATTCCCCAATATTTTTTTTTTTTTTTTTTTTTTTTTTTTTTTTTTTAGCATTTTCTTTTTTTTTTTTTTTTTTTGACAAAAATCAATATTTAGGACTGCTGCTATCAATGAATTTGCAAATGAAATTTTGAGCAGAATGAAAGCACAGCATGCTTCTACCCTTATAAATTTTACAATAATGGCAATCAGGACAGAAGCTTACTGTGTTTCCACCCTGGAATATTCATGTTTAATTTCAAATTTCACATCTCCAAATTTTTTCAGAAGGGAAGATCAACCCAGTCAATCCCATCCATCATCTGAGTGCCTGGATAGCCAGGCAGTCATATGAAAAATGGGGTTTCTAGATCTTTATCATGGGCATTAACAACCTATGATCAGCACTAATATCTAGGCTAAATAATGTAAGGTTGTAAAATATCTAATGAGAAGAAAAGTACTTATAATTCAAAAAACAAAAATAAAAAAATTGCAGCTGTTTTCATTTCAATTTAAGAACATTAGCTAAAATATCTATAATTAGCCTACTTTCTGAAGGAAATGGATGCTTATAAGATTGAGCTCATGTCTGCCTGTCTGTGTTTCCCCATAATGTTTGAACTAATTAGCAGATTTCACGAAATTTGGAGTGATGTTCTATTATTAAAGGACACCTCAACAGTATATTTTTTAATCCTATAGGATCATATAATCCTATTGGATAGAATTTCATTTTTATCACAATTTTAGTTATATTATTGCAAATAGATGGTGTGCTAAGTGTTATCAATGTTGGAGTAACATATGGCTTACTTGATTTCTTAACACATTACCATCTATGGTTGTAGACATTCTGCCACTTATAAAAAGACGGAAAAAAACCATTACTAACAGAAAAATATGTTTTATTTCAGAAATGTTTTTGACTACTGTCAACTGATCTACATCAGCTTAAATTGGGAAGTTTTCTTCCCAATTTCTTCCCAACTTAAGCTGACCAGTTGACAGTGATCAAAATATTTCTTTTCTGAAATAAAAGATTTTTTGTTAGTGATATGCTGTTTTTTTGTCTTTCCACATTGCAATCTATTGTCAATATCTATCATAATAAAGTCACAAAATACTGGTAATTTATGATATTATGATGACATAACAATGCATAGATGTCATATGACATTATCATCACAGTGATATGACATCGTTGAAATATCTATGCTGATTAAATTAATGTTAAAATTAGACCACATAAAACCAATGATTTCCAAATGTTAAATAAATGAAAAATAAATGACATATTTGGAAAGTAGGTGACTTTAGTTCTTACTGGAACTGCTTGTAAAAATTTCAAAATCATAATTATATGAAGTACAGTGGAAACCAGCACACAAGATGATTGGGAGCAGCTAATTTCTTCATGTTAATCAAAATTTTATGTTGAGAGAAGAATTAAAGAAAAAGTTGAGAGCATTTTTCAAAGGTTATTCCATGAGAGTATAACAGTATTGAAAAAAATCAATATTTTTAAAATTTTTTTCTTTTAAAATATATTTTAAAAAATATACAAGTAGGCCTTGACTTATAATCATTAGCTTATGATATTCTGATTTTATGACAGCTCTTATGATATTCTGAACTTGGCTATTTTCATAGCATATTGGCTAGAAAAACTTTTTTGTTTGATTAAAAATGAAGTAACCAATTATTTATCAATTCTGGATTATTTTATCACCTTGGAGAACTGGGATCAAATCCAGATGACTTTATTATTTTGAAGGATTCGATAGTCCATTGTCCATTATCACTACTAAAATTATTATTATTATGGATCATTTTTGATTTAGAATATTTTAAACTTGATATGGAGTATTAAAACATAACTCCATTATAAGTTGAAGACTACCAGTATTTATGTATATACACACATACATACAACATTTAAAATTTATTTTAATTACTGTTTATTTTTTGAAGTTTATAATTAGTTTCATTAGGCAATGAGCAGCTGTATAAGTTTTTCTAACCATAAGTTTGCATAAGTTAAGTTTAAGTTTTTCTCCCAGAAATACAGGGTGATTCATAAAGAATACACTTTCCAGATGCTGTAAAACAGTAACAGTCAAAGACACGTACCACCTCAGCAAACTGTAAGGTAGATGTACTCTTAAAGTTTCTCTCTCGCCCCTGACGGAAGTGACGTAGGCAATAGCGTACATGTCATGTGAATAATTAGCCGAAATGGCAACGTCTGCAGTGGAGAAGGCTTTTTGTATTCTTGAATTTAGCAAAACTGAATCCGCAACTGTTGTGCAACGGCATTTTCGATCATGATTCAGAAAAGAAGCTCCAACTAGAAAATCTATCTATGAATGGCATGAAAAATTTAAAACTACGGGCTGTTTGTGCAAAGGTAAAAGTCCTGGACGACCAGCTGTATCGCAAGCAGTTGCTGATAGAGTTTGCACCGCCATTCAACGAAGCCCGGGAAAATCAACGCGGAGAGTGAGTCGTGAAGTGCAGATTTCTCAGCCCACTGTCTGGAGAATTTTGAGAATGAAGCTCAAAATGATTCCATACAAAGTGCAGGTGTTGTAAAATCTGAGTAACGTTGACAAAGAAAAGCGCTTTGAATTTTGTGACGATATGCAGCTTTGTTTTGAAAATGACGATTTTGCCAATCGCTTAGTTTACACCAATGAAGCAACATTTCACATCAGTGGGAAGGTACACAAGCACAATGTTCGCTTTTAGGGAACAGAGAATCCCAAATTCACAGTGCAACACGTGTGAGATTCCCCTAAGGTAAATGTGTTCTGTGCAGTATCCAGAAAGAAAGTGTTCGGCCCCTTCTTTCTTCACAAGCAAACTGTCACGGGAGACACTTTTTTGGATATGATGCCACAGTTGCAGGACAACACTGACAACTTCATTCTCCAATTGGATGGTGCACCACCATACTGGTCAGCCTACATGCGAGATTACCTCGATGAACATCTCCCTCACCGATGAATTGGACGAGCCGCAGACTACAACAGGAAACCTACCCAATGGCCACCTAGAAGTCCTGACCTAACACCTTGTGATTTCTTCCTGTGGGTGTACGTAAAGGACAAGGTATTTGTCCCTCCCCTTCCTGTTGATCTAGTGGAGCCGAAACAGCGTATCACAGCCACTATCGATGGACTTGATTCAGATACCTTAACACTCGTTTGGGCGGAATTGGATTACCGGCACGATGTGTGTCGTGTGACTAAGGGGTCACACATAGAACATCTGTGAATGTCTCTAACAAAACTTAAAATAATCCCATACAATTCTGTTACAAGTAACATATAATATATTACATTGTTCTTAATTTATACTGCATTGAAACTATATACTTCTTTATGAATCCCCTGTATATTAATTTTAAAATAAATTAATTTATTTTGGTTAAAGTTTATAAATTTATCTATAGTAGTTATTTTAATAAATGTACAATAGGAAAGCTAACAAACATATAAACAAAGTCTTGGTTCAGGAAATCAAATTAACACACAATAATAAGTTTATTTATCGAACCAAAAAGATTTTCTATTGTAAAATACTCTTGAGTATTAACCTATTATTAATAAACTACAGACTGAAGAAGCAACAACTGGAAAATATCTCCCAGCCACCCAATTTCTGCCACACCACAATAAATAAAGCTATCCTTTTCCCGACTACAAGAAAAATAAACAAAATGCATATACACACTACCAAAATCTACCAAATCTACCAAAGAAAGCTTATCCCAGGCATATGCTATTACAGAAGCCAATATATAATCAAGGCATAAAAAATAAACATAAACAAAAACATACAAAAATTATATATCAAATAACAAGTAACATATCAAATTATATCAATCCGTGAGATAAAATGTAATGGATTACAGTGGTGCATTTGTACAATGTCTACGAGTTAATAACCAAAAGTACTTTATAATAAAAATCATTTTGGTTTGATAAATAAGTTTGTTGTTATGTGCTAATTTGCTAACAAAAATAATTTAATCAAGTAAATTGTAAATTTTCTATCAGCACTTCATTAGATCATATGATTTGGTATTCTGTCAATATTCAGGTACTGTATTATAAATAAAACATGGTGTTTCAAAGATAAAATTTTTGGGAAAATAACAGAATGGAATTTTATCAAAACATCATTTATTCACATAGTCTAATTTTAATTGACTATGTCCATAATTTTTCTGTGCATTTTTTCTTAATAATTTGCATACTGTAAAATGTTTTAATTTATCAATATGTTCAGACAATTCATTGTTTGAACAGCCATCTAAGAAATGGCACAAATTGCCTAACATTAAATAGATATTTGCAGGAGTAATTTCATTCTTTTTATAATGTTTTTATTTTTTATTACTTGATATGTTTTGATTTTTTATTATTTTTCTAATAATGAAATTTTTATAAATTTCATTTTTTGCTTAAGACTATTTTTTCAAAAAATACAGTCTTTAAGACACATGAAATTTTGTTTATGTACCATTCTTTCCATCTTTTAAGATGTTGTTAGTTGAAAAATAACATTCGAAAAGTAATAACCAAAAGTACTTTATAATAAAAATCGTTTTGGTTTGATAAATAAGCTTGTTGTTATCTGCTAATTTGCTAACAAAAATAATTTAATCAAGTAAATTGTAAATTACTTGATTAAATTGTATCTGTTCTCAATTGTCATAATTTAGATTTTGAAATTTGAAAGCATACCAGCATCTACAATTACCATTAATTACTCCCTCTTGATGAAGTAGAACAAGTCTAACAACTTGTTCATTTCAATTCAAAGAGGAATTATGTATTGTTGATTTAAATGATGTTTAAATTAATTTTAAAATAAATTTCAATTCTTTCTGGCAAAACAATTTTTTTCTTAACCAATTTTTATGAATTATTCATGGTGTATTAATATATATTTTAATAAAATGTTTAAAGCATACTTTACTGTTGGAATGTTTCATGTTAATCAATTTTTCAATTATCTGCTTTTGTGTTAAATGATTTCCACTGTAATTCATTTATCCAAATCTAATCTCAGGTCTTCTGCATCTGGGATTGAATTCCCTATGAATCAAGAAATATTTAGCAATTCGTTTCTCTAACAAGTATGTTGGTGCACGGCGCTTTTCTACTACAGGTCTAGCTTCGAGTAGATTTTTATGCCTTTTGATAAAAGCAAATAGCCTTGGAGGTTTTGGTGATCTAACGTAGGCCCCTCTAAGGAAGTCTGGGAGCTTAGCTTTCTTCAGTAACCTATGAATCTCTGTCCAGAAGTTCAGTTGGGTCTTGTTCTAATAGCTGGCAATTGCTGCTACGTATGAATTCTTCAATGAAACTCTTGTAGGTCTCTTTACGGAGGAGCACCATCAGTTTAGACTTATCATCTCGAGCACAGATAATATTATTAGAATTCAGCCATTCTTCTACTTTTTTTATCAAGAAATATTTTTGATAAGTTGTATTACTGATTTTACAATATATGTAATATGGATTCCATTATGTAATAATCATCCAATGATTAGGAAATGGCATTAAAAATATAATTGTTAATTTTTGCTATAAACTTAGAGATGCAAATGCAACTTATATATTCCATTTTTGTTTTTATCTAATAATCGCCTTTATTTTTAACTACATAAAGTATTGGCAATCAAGAAATGTGCATTTTTTTTTTTAAATAAATAGCATTTATTTAGTATTATTGTACTGTAATAATTTTAATAACATGTTGAACATTGAGAACTAACCATTATTTATAGCATTGCGTCTATAGAAAATCATGTTCTGACTTACAATGGAATATTATTGAAATTTTTGAATGCATCCCCATCATAAGTTAGGATCTTATGCATTTTTTTTTTTTTATTATTATTCCTCTACAGTTTTAAGTGGAAAATTATTTATATCTACTAATAGAACTCTTCCTTGTCTTATCATTTTTTTATACTTACATTGATGATTATTTTTATATACAGGGTGAAAGAAAAACTTTGTCATAAAATTTTGTGTACTGGTAGAGGGCATCGAAACAAGTCAAAAATATCTAATAAACATATGGTCTAAAATGCACTGTTTTCGAGTTATGACCCTTTAAAGCTAGCTAATCACCATCGAGTACACAAATTGTCATGACGTGTCGCATTGCCATGATGCATCACAGTGTTTTGCTCGGCTTCTTAGTATCATATTAAAAAGTTTGTTCTCTGCAACTTCTATGTGGGGTACAGCCTTTCTCAATTGAGTTAGTCTGGATAGTAAAGATACTCGATTTCTCATTTAAAAGTCTTGGTTTGAATTCTAGTTATGGCAAATATCGCAATGCTTTTTGATTTTACTCTCGTTCTCTCTCTGAGTTTATTACTTTCATTGCATTTTAGTATACAACATTCCCATTCCATATTTTGTTTACTGACGATGCCAGCTTTACATGAGAAGGGATTTTCAATATTCACAATAACCATGACTGGGTGGACGAAAATCCAAATTCAATGTATGAACAAGGATATCAATCCACAACAATACCTGCACAAACATTCAATACTATAAAAAGCACTAAATCGCAGTATAGTTTAAAAGAACATTTATTAATAAGAATAACGCTAACGTTTTTGGCTAGCAGCCATCTTCAGGTGTATTCGAACTTAATGGTTCCAAAAAAAGTATATACAGTTTTCGTTACGAACATTCTATACATTCAAACAGTGATGACGTTAGTTACATTAAAGAAACAAACAAAAGTTAATTAAATAAACACTACATATTGGTTACGTCTATAAATAAAAAAATTCTTCATATAAACATTAAAATAAGATAACATTATAACTTAAATATGCAGTTGAACGAGTTTGACTGAACATTATTTAAAAATGCAATAATCTTAGCACAATATACCATATCTTATTCCTAGATAAGAGAAGTTAGAATTTAACATATGTTACCTATATATAATAATTTATCATTCTAAAACTGTTGAGAGATATCAAAAAAAAAAACTAGTGCATAAGTGCATATTTATATAAAGTAAAAATATTTTTCTGAATAATCATTTTTGTCCTTTTCTCCAAAGTTTACTTCATCTAAACAATTTCAAAATTGCTATAAAAGGGATTCATTAGAAAGTGTATTAACATTAAGTAATAAATGTGTAAACAATATCTCAATGGCAAAAAATTGTTTTGTGATTAAAATTGATCAAAGCCAATTTATGAAAATATACAAATAAATACAAGTAATCCTCGACTCACAACAGGGTCCCATTCCAATATCTCCATCATAAATTGATTCTGATGTATGTCAAGGGCTTTTTAATTCTTGATTTGCTTGATTTCTGTTTTAATATTTTCATAAATTAGGTTTCTATTTAATTTAAAATGGTTAAACTTAAAGCTTTCCTTGCCTTCTATTTTATATTAGAATTTTCATCAATAGTATTATTTCTCTTACTGGACATGATAAGGTTATAATGAGATACAAAACTCGCAACAAGAGAAACAAACACTTCGACTGCTGATTAGCAACGAATGTGTCAAATGCTGTGATAAGTTAGAAGTGAATCACACTAGTGGTTATTATACATTGTTGAAAGGCTTTGCTTGCAAACTAATGGCAATGTTGCAATGAGATACAAAAGCAATATGATAAATTGTATTTATATACAGGTGGAAAAGTAAAATTAGAGAAGTTTTAATAATAACTTTTGGCTGTTGTAAGTGCGAAATGTCATAAGTCGAGGACTACCTGTAATACCATTCATTAATTTCAATTCTACAAAAAAGATGCATGCTTTTTAGTTAATTTTCAGAATCTTTATTAATGTTATATCATACAAGGAACACAAAAAACATTATTTTATAAATTTTGTAATTATCATAGCTAGCAAATGAAACTCACCTTGTTCAGTTGTAGCTAAATATAAGATCATTAATACTGGAAATCCACATATCACAATAACAACAGCTGTATTTAATCTTCTCCTTCTCATTTTTGATAACCAACCTACACAACCCATATATATTGGTAGGATCCTCTGCTACCTCCCATGGAACAGCATCCACGGCATTGTATTTTCTAACATATAAAAAATTTCATAATCTACCTAAATTGTAAAAAGCAAAGTAAATTTAATTAGATAAGCAATAATAATTATAAATTAAAACAAATTATATGTTATAATATAATGATATTGAGAAATGAATTAAATTATAAAAGTTAAAAGTTTTATGATTAAAATGTTTTCTAAAAAAAATTCTCATTTTAGAAACAGTTCAATATTCAATATACATATTACATGATAATGTCTATCACTAAATAACAACACCAGCAGTATTACAATATACATCTATTCATGTAACTCAAAAACATTTTTAATTTGTACAGATAATTATAAACTAGAATTAATGTTCTTATCTAGTTCTGTATTCAATAAGTATACATGTAACTTAAAAGGATCACTTTTTATTTAAAAAATAATCACAAGAGACTTACAGTCAACTTTTTATGAAATTGCCTTTATTTTTATCATACTATTATTTTTTCATATTATTTTATTTACTTGTTAATTTATTCATTCTATCTCTCATACAAAAAATGTTATTAATGATACCACTTTATGAGACTAATTTTACAGGTAAATATAATTTGTACCAAAATTCAATTTGCAAGTCTTTACTCAGAATTTACAAGAAATTAACAACAAGCAAAAGTTATAAGGCATTCTTTGTTAAAGATAATACATAAAAAGTGGAAAAGATAACACAGACATTGCACAAATTTTTTTCATAGAACAGTTCCAAATTTTTAAATATTTTATATAAATTTATTTAAACTTTGAAATATTGTTTCATTCTATTATTAAATATATTTACCAATTTCAATATAAAACACAATCAGTTGGATTCTTTATATGAAATGATTTCAGTTTTCTAATCATTGAACCAAAATTTAATCTTGATGTCAATCCTCAAAATTTAAGTTCAGCTGTCAGTCTTCCACAATCCAATTCATCTCTCCAGTATCAACCATATGGCTGCATGATATAGCATTATCTTACAATCTGAAGTTTCAGATTCAATTCTAGATCTGAAATCCATATTTTCTCAGCAGAGATCTAGCTCATTGAACTAAATTCTTCAATTGATGCCTCATCCTATTATGAGTTTAAGTGACCCATGGTTGATATTGGTATGCTCTATTGATTTTCAGAAATATAAGCTAGCAGTAGGATGGTTTAATTAGTTTTTATTAAGCAACCTAATTGTACATGAGATATACTGCACTATATCTGGTAGCAGCCACCGTTAGAGTCATCACAGGCTGGCTATTACCAATAATTGAATCGATCAAAATAACCTATTGAAATCTAAAACTGCTTAAAGTCCAGAGATCAAAAGATAGATAAATTAACACTAAAACAGCAGATACACAATCAAACAAGATTTCAATACTTGAAAATATTTTCAACTAATAAAAATTAACCATCTTCAGTTCACAGATTTTAAGAATATAAAGTTTAAGTACGAAGTACGAAACTTGATGTTTGGATATGTTCTTTAGAACATATCCAAACATCAAGTTTATGATGGTTTATGAGAGAGTGCATGGAGAGGTTAAAGGAAATCAAAAATATATAAAAATTTGGCTAGTAATATAATAAAATGAAACTAATTAGAACAGTAAATTTTGAAGCAACTATATAAACTAATAATATTAGAGAAAATTAAAAGAATTATAATCAAAGGCCATTGCAAATAGAATAAAACTAAGCCTCCAAAACTTGCTCATTTTTCATTTCAAAAAATTTTTCATTAATTATTTTATCATAAGCAGTATGTTTCAAAATCTCAAATGATTCTAAAAAGAGGCCTTCTTTGAGGTTACATGGTGTTATAACTTTTGCATCTTCCTACTTAATGTCAGTGATGTACTAAAAATGTTTGCTTAGAATCATAGTTATATTTTTACTCTAATATCATATATGTGCTCATGTAATCCTGAAAACTACACTTCATAATCCCAATATAGTCTTCATTTTTCCTCAAATCTCTATTAAAAGGAAGTATAAGGTATACTCTTGGTTTCTCTTCATCCCATATGTGTCTTTTTCATTATATAAAAGGCTAAAGAGAGTAAGGCACCTGATGGCTACTAGCTTCACTCCTATATTTTTCATTAACTTTCTAACTGTTTTAAACTTAGTCCCAGAATATAGCATTCTTAGGAATCTATTATTAACAACTTGTTGGTTCCTATCTTGCTGAGTGCTCTGCTCTATTACCACTATGTTATGATATATTATATTGTTTTAAAGTTAACTGTTCTAATTAATATCATTTTATTATTAGTCAAATCTTTAAAAATATAAAAATATTTAAAATACATAATCTCCTTTAACCTCTCCATGCATTTTAGATTTATGAGCATTACACAATGATGTTTGAACAATTTCTTTGGAACAAAAGTTATTTGTATAAAGTTTTTGCATTCTTGAAAACTGTGAAGTGAAGATGGTTAATTTGTATTAATTATTCAATGTGTACATTTTTCAAGTATTAAATCTTGTTTGACTATGCATAAGCTGTTTTTAGTGCTGATTTATCTTTTTGTCAACCAGAATGCTGAAGGATGGGATTCAACTTGCTGGGTCCAAACTCTGATAATATTTTCAATTTGAAAATCTGGAGGTATGGAAGCCAGATTTGAATCCAGATCCTTCAAGTTAATAAGCAAGTGCTTTACTATTGAACATACAGCCAACAGAAATAGTGAAAAACAACATAAAACAAGGAAGGAAGAACATATTATATCAATGATTTTTGATAATATTCTAAATGAATTATTATTATTTTCATACAAAGAACATTTTATTGAAATTACTAAACAATAATAGAAAACAACTTTTACTGAGAAAATTTGTTCTTTCATATATTGCATATAATAATCCCTCAATTGCAGAATCAGTAATGTTAATGATTTATTAATAATCTTTATTCCTTTACTTGCAAATATATTGCAGCAGCAATCTCAAATTCATTCTTTCAAATTGGTCACTTTAGATATTTTTGGTTGACTGGAGCTATATATAAAATTAATACTTTACAACAGGAAAAAAATTTTCATATAAGATAAATAATCTGAAAGATTGTTTATATTAACCATTTACATTTTAATTTCCAAAATATGCTTCAATTTATGTTCAAAATTATAAAACCATTTATAAATGATAGTTTTTATAAGTTTGAAATAAAAATTTTTTGCATTGAAAAAATTCTGATTTATTATAATAAAAATACTTTAAAATTATTTCAAATATTTCATGAAAAACAGCTGTATTTTTTTTGAATATCTTTTATAAACAATACTCTGTCAACTAAAATAAATGTGATGTGAGTCACAATAAAAGCTATATCAGGCTTGAGTTTGAGATCACTGACCTAGTGCAATCTACACTATCACACTAAAATTGATTTTATTTATTTTATGACCCCCCTTTAGTGGGTCATAAAATAAATAAAATGCATCTCGAGGAACAGAAAAAAATGCACAAAAATGTTTGGAATACAGCTTACAAAATAAAACTTTGATGAAAGTGGTTTATTTGTATAAATATGTACCCTTCATATACAGTTGATTCTCATTATTCGCAGATTCCATATTTGCATATTTGGCTATTCACAAAAATTTATTTGTAATCTCAAAATCGATTTTCAGAGTTTTCACACTTATTTGTGAATGTGAAAGTGAAAGTTTTCACACTTATTTGTGGAGTGTGAAAGTGTTTCACACTCCACAAATAAGCGGGAGTGTGAAAGTGTTTCACACTTTCACACTCCCGCTGAGTGGCAAAAATACCGTTACCAATGTAAACTCTCTCTTTCTCTCTAATAAAGGAAGTTGTTTGTTACTAAATGTAGTCTCTATCTTTTTGCCAGAAAAGTCTCATTACCTATCCTTGCTCACTCCACAGACTGCAGGTCTCACAGATAGGAGAATGTGACCCTATGCTTGAACACAGCCTCAAATTTAGGCACCTAACTTTGATCATTATGCTGAGATTTTAGATCTAAGGCAAAAAGTAACTCAAACAAGGCTGACACAATTTTTCAATGCAGTTCAGAAAAACAATGTGTCAGCTGCCATATCAAATAACTCCCATCAAAAATAGGATTTTACTTATTACATAGTTAGTGCTTTAAAAAATTAAATAAAGATTACTATAATTATAATACTGTGTATAATACTGTACACTGCATATACTATAATTATTTGTAAGTACTGTATACATATTAAATAAGATGTATTTAAACAGAAAAACACACACAAAGCAAGGGTGAAAATGTTGGGAAGAAAGGTTTGCAGGAACCTAACTATATTTCCCAAAGGCACAATGGTTCAGTATTCACTAATTCAGTATTTGTGAAGAAGTTACAGAACGTAACTACTGTGAATAACGAGAATCAACTATAAATATATAGCACTGGTCACTAACAAATAAATGAATATAATAATTCACACAAAGTATCTATGTATTTATCATACATGTACTGGGTCACAGTATCAAATGCAGTTTCTCTAGTGGATCACAATCAAAAAAGTTTGAAAAATGCTGATCTAGTATAAATATTGAATATAGTAAATAAGATTAAATGATCTGTTGATAGTAAATAAGTTTGATAAAGCATGAAAACTTATACAAAACTTTTAAAATATCCCAATACATTTAAATTTTGTTAAAAAAGAATAAAAAGTTATATTTTATTTAGATTTTTTTTTTATACATTAGGTATTTTTTTTATTAAAACTACTCTAGTCAAATCAAACTTGTTTTTTAAACTTGACCTCTCTATGGATCCCTTTTTAAGGAAAAAAAATTCACAAGACATTCATTTGATTTCTTAGAACACATAAACTGAACTAAAATTTATAGCCCATCTAAGCTATAAATTTTAGTTCTGTTTATACAATACATTCAATTCTAATCTACAGAATTGAATTTGTATTTTTCCCATGCAGTTATGATTATGATTTATTAACTTTTTAAAAGGTTATTATTGAAATGATTTTTTGATATTTTTTAAATTAGTTTTTTTCAGTATTAATATAAATTAATATCAAAAAACCAATATTTTCGTATCAATACTGATATTTGAATACCAATGATGATGATCAGGATATTGGTATTGTAAACCTTACTAGATAGTATGTCAGGATACTTCAATGAAAAATGAGGTTATTTTTTTGAGGCTCAGGATATATGACTATATAATTTTAATATATTAAAATTTTTTCCATTTAATAAGTTAATAGTAATTTAGTCCCCAATTTATAAACATTTTCCAAAAACAGTTTAATTTCATTAACCAGGATTGACCTATATTTTAATGTTATATTCACTTTTAAAGTGAGTGTATAACTGAAAATACATAATTTTAAAGGGAAACTAGAAAAAAAAAATTTTTTTAATACATATACATTTTTTATAAATTATAAATTAATATAACACTATAATAAAAGTAATAAAAATAATTGTGATAACAACCATTAAGGTATTTGCTTGACATTAATTAGAAATGCAAGCAATCTTTGAGTTGCATATATCTGTACTTATGTAAGCTAACTTTAATTAAGAAACTGAGTGCCTTCCTGAAAAAACTGAAGATGTGGAACTCTGAACTCAATTCAGATCCTTAATGATAGTAACTGACTGCTTTACCATATGATTTGTTTGCTTATTCTTTAATACAATAAGTCAGTCTTTGTGACTGACTAATATTCTATAGCATATGCTCTGATATATATATAGTTGATTAATATAAGATGAATGAATGATCCACCTATGTAAGTCATGGACTGCCTATACTACTATTTCATAGTTAATATCCAGAAAAAAAAAAATCAGAAAATTACACTTTAGTTAGTTAGTAGTTAGCAATTTAGTTTTTTTAGTTATTTTTAAATAGAGGGGTTGAATATATTTGCATGTAAATGTCTAAAAATATTATTAAAAAAATATAATAATAATAATATATTTGAACATTATTTTTTTTAATGTGTGAAACCAATGATTCACTGTACTGTAACCAAATTCCTACGAATAAAAATGTTATATTTTATCTCTTGCTCTAATATCATATTATTATTAATTTATGTATCTAACAAAAACATTTAGCATTTTCAATTCATCTGAGCTATCATTAATATTTTTTAATATAAAAATATCAAATTTCTAACAATATACAGTTCAAAATCAAATATTTTTGTATTAGAATATGCTAAAGATCTCAAATGAACTGAAAAAGTATTATTTCAATTATTTTTCAAATCTTTTTTTATTATTTACTATTATTCTCATTTTGTGTGTTTTTTCTTCGAAAATAAACACTGAAGAAAAATTACTCACCTTATGACTCTTATTCTCCAATTCACTTTATGCCATATCAGTTTCATGAGTTCTCTTTTCATAACATCTTGACTTCTTTCATAACAATTATGTTAAATGAAAGTACACTAAGTCAAAAAAGTAAGATAAGCTGTTTATTCAAAAATGTTTTGGTTATCCATGTAATCTGTTTTGGTTGAAATACAATAATTATGCTATTTTTAATATATAATTATGTATATATAATAATTATGCTATTTTTCATCTAAAATAACAATTTTTTTTTTTTTTTTTTTTTTTAAGGACTTTGTAATAATTATTCTAATTACGAGATGGCGCTAACATTAGTTCAAATTATTTCAAATCATTAAAATTATTCCGTTACGGTTTTAAGGACTAAAATTTGGCTGGATTATTTAGGTTTATTTAAAATAACAATATATGAAAAAAGGAAATATTGAAATTTTAATAATTACAGAAGAAATATATTAAAACACTGATGATTCAACTAAATTCTACATTACGGTGATTTATTTTAGAAAGAATTAAAACATTAAATATACAATCTTAAAATAAAATTTCCTATTTTATGAAAAAATTACATAGGTGATTACATAAGTAAATTTTGGTTATGTGGCTTACAGACTTTCTTGAAATCTACATTACGGTGATTTATTTTAGAAAGAATTAAAACATTAAATATACAATCTTAAAATGAAATTTCCTATTTTATGAAAAAATTACATAGGTGATTAGATAAGTAAATTTTGGTTATGTGGCTTACAGACTTTCTTGAAATATATTTAATAATATAGCAAAAACATTAATAATTCAATTACCTTAATAATTATAAAAAAATAATAATCATTTAAAATTTGAATGATTTTTTATTTTTTTTGTTAATCTTTGGATGTAAAAAAGAATAAGAAAAGCCTACTTATTTTCAAATTTTAGACCATAATTTAAAATTAAAAAAATTTTAAAAAATTGATATTGAAAACAAGACTAAGGATCTGTTCCTGTTGTGATATCAAGTACTCTAGTTGTAAACAAAGCTTAACACATTAAGGATAAAGATTCATTTTCCAGTTTACTGTTTAAAATTTATTTCTCTTTATCAACTGCATTCAATTTTTTTCAATCAATTTTGAAAACTTTCAATTAATAGATCCACATAATCCACTCACTTAACAAAATAGACTCCCTACTTATACATTCAGTGCCATACCAAGGGATTGGCAACGGGACATTTGCAATATAAACAATACATTTATTAAAGGTTTTGTTCAAAGTTTAGACTTAAAAGGACCGTAGTGGGTATCAATTTACACAGATCATTTTGTTTTTTAATCAACATTATTATTTTAAAGTTTAACAATAAAATCAATAATATAAATTAAAACAACTAATTAATTAATATATATACAGGTATATATAAGTCAAATTACTTTAACATTATATTGTGCACACTTGTACATAGAACCTTGTAACTTTTTCAAAAATAAAAAACTCATAGAATCATGTAATTTTATTTATAACTAAAGTTGGTTTAGTAGTGAGTAGCTAGCTGATTATTTAGAAATATATTGCATTTTCGGACACAGCGTTATTCACTACAAAATTTGTATCAGTGGTTTGGTGGTGGTGTAATATTCAAATTTCACGATTACAATTTTCATACGAGGTAAATCAAATTATTTTTTTAATAAATTCTTGGTAGATTTTAAAAAATAAATTTTAAAGATTTTCAAAAGAATAATGTAGATCAAATTTTCATAAAGGTTGTTGATCTTTGTGATAAATTAAGCATTAATATCAAACCAGATAAAAGAAAACATAAAAGAAAAAAAATGGCAGATGAACTTGCCGATAATGAATCGCCAAGTTTAGATTTCATTAAAATGTCGTGTTATTGCATTACAGATGCTGTAATAATACAATTGGAAGAACGCTTTCATTGCATTTGATAGATTGCAGAAAAGTTTCATTTTTTAACCAGGAAATGTTTAATTTCATTATCAATAGAAGAAATAGAAGAAAAAGGAAATCTATTGTTGGCAGCATACCCAGAAATAGACAAAAATAAGTTCATAAATGAATGAAATGTTTTAAATACCAAATAAAAATTTTATTGGAAAATAAAGATCCAAGTTACTATTTTATTTTTTTACATATTTTACGCTCTCTTTCCAATCAGGGAGATTACCAAGAGGACGGGGCCAGTTCCAACCACGGGCTGCACCCACACCCGTGGAGGGGGGCCGGATGGTGAAGGACGGGGATCACCGGGCCGGGCCCAGTACCCTGAAAAAATCCGGGACCACACCCGGGATGTGAACCTGGTCCTCCTGCATAGCACGCCAACAGCATTATCACTTGACCATCCGGCCTCTGAGCACTATTTATCATATGGATATTTTGAATGTTTTGAATGAATGGTATTTAAAAGAATCATATTCAAGTATTGTACAAGCTATACGAATATTTCTGACAATCCCAGTGACAATAGCCACAGCCGAAAGAAGTTTTAGCAAATTAAGAATAATCAAAAATTATTTGAGATCTACAAGTAATCTAGATCATACTTCATATTTAAGCCTTTTGTCAATAGAATATAAATTAGTGAGTGATTTGAAATTCAACGATATCATTAATGATTTCGCTAATTCAAAAGCAAGAAAAATAAAATTATAGATGCATTTTTTTACTTAAATTTTAAGTATGAATAGTTAAATTAGTACCATCAATAAATGTTCTGCTTTATTGTAAATGGATGTTTTACATTTTTATTGTTTTAAAAAAAGCTTAATTTTGCACGATTTAATTTTGTTGCAATAAATAATTTTCATAATAAAGTTATTTCTTTAATCATGTTTTTGCCATTTAGCTATTTAAAAAAAGACATAAAAGGGTGCCATATTTGATATTTGCCAAGGGTGCCAAAATCATTGTTACAGCTCTATACGGTTAATTTGTTTAAAATTTTTTGCAAAATCAAACAATGCTTAAATTTTATATACCATATTACTTCGAATTTAAGCTGCCCTCAAATTTAAACCGCAGTAGGATTTTAAAATTGGAAATTTGGAAAAAATAAAAAAAATTTTATAATAGGTATTGAAAAATAAGAAACATTTTTATTTACTTAAACAGGTACTAATATACATAATAAGCTATCTAATTTATTGAGAATCTTCTTCAGATATACAATCACTTTCATTTTTTTTTAAAATAGTGCCAAGTATCTTCTTCCAAACATATTCAAATCAATCTTTCATCAATTCTGTTGTCATCATGCATTCTTTTATGCTCGAATTAAAATACCCTTAGGAAAATTTTCCTTGGATACAATTTTTTTGTTTAAAATAAAAAGTGGCAATTTGTTTCCATCAGCAGTTATAAACAGCATTATAGTAATTTGTGATTTTTCTTATAATTTAAATATGGCCAGATATGACGCAATTCTACAAGCTACTATCAAACAACAACTGGATTAAATCAGAAAAATAGGAACGGGGGACTACCGAATAAATTGTTATCAACGGTCATAATACTATGTGCATGCTTAGAACATAAAGCAAAAACCCGAACATTGGGGATTGAATTTGTTTCCATCAGCAGTTATAAACAGCATTATAGTAATTTGTGATTTTTCTTATAATTTAAATATGGCCAGATATGACGCAATTCTACAAGCTACTATCAAACAACAACTGGATTAAATCAGAAAAATAGGAACGGGGGACTACCGAATAAATTGTTATCAACGGTCATAATACTATGTGCATGCTTAGAACATAAAGCAAAAACCCGAACATTGGAAATTGGGAGAAATAAGATGTTGAAATATTCACTTTGAATTTAAGCCGCACCCAAATTTTACTTCTTAAAAATTTGAATAAAAAGTGCGGCTTAAATTCAAAGTAATATGGTATATGAGGGGAGACCACAAAGTTCTTACCCTCATCATGTTACAATGTGTGCTATATATCTGTAATTGTAAACAATAAGTTACTCCAGCTGGAACACCTACAATAACAGATGCTGCTAAATAGCTATGTTTTGATACTTTGGTTTCACATCCATACTCCACTTGTATACCAAAGGTTCCCAATTTCTAAGGAACCTTGAATTTGGCCCTCTTCATGAAATTTACTATCTTACTAATAAGCATGCATTTTTTGTTTTAACAAGTCCCGTTTAACTATAGTCAACGACAGGTTAAGAATGTAGCACTGTAGAAGCTGTAGATATTGTTTATAGCTTTATCACTCCAACATAAGAAATAGTCCTTCACAGTAACGCGAATAATTCAATAATATCGTTATCAAAACAGAAGCTGACATGCAGTGTGAAATACCTAAAATACTAAAATCTGTGTGTTAATGATTAAAAATCAACAGTATAAAAAATACGAAAATAATGCATTTTTAAATATTTACCCATCATTCATTGCTTTTCGTCATGGCGTTGTCATCTCCAAAGAAGTTCTATCATTGTTTTGGAAGAGGAACTGTTTTGAATAGCCAAACACGGCAGATCGTTTTGAATGTATATTCAAAACTTCGAATGCAAAAATCTGTCGATATCTATCCGGTCATTAGTTACTATGACAAGTGACTTAACAGGAGTAAGAGTTGCAATAATTTTTAAATTGAAGGCAGAAGTTCGAAAAACTGGTAAGCCTTGTTCTCCATCTCGTAAACGTTTTGGTGCTGTTGGAATACAAGACAGGTTGAAAAAGTACGACGATTTTGAATTGTCCTGTATCTGTCATAAGATTCATTCCTTCTATGCCACGAGATTCCAACTGCAGCAAAAGTTCTATCTTGAAAAAGTACGACGATTTTGAATTGTCCTGTATCTGTCATAAGATTCATTCCTTCTATGCAACGAGATTCCAACCGCCGCAAAAGTTCTATCCGAGGTAAATAGCGATGATGATCTGCCAACCTTTACATTAAGATCTTTTCAATGCTTATTAAATAGTATGGGCTTTATACAGGAATACCTCGATTTTCGCAGTTTCGATTATTGCGATTTGATTTATCGCGGTTTATAATTTGATACCAAAATTCAAATTATTATGCTTAAATTCGAATTATCGCGGTCACGAGATGTAGCCCACTACATATGCAACCAGAATTACATTTAGTTCGAATCGCCACTCTCCAAGTAGCGCTTCCTTTTTATTTGATAGTGTCTGCTCACCATTCATCAGTAACTATCCACCTCTACTTGAAGTACATGTGGATATTTATTTCTCTTCTTATTTACCCCT
>AYEL01058954.1:0-18550 GCA_000484575.1 Olivierus martensii | reverse complement strand
CCTCTTCCTCTTTCTCTCTCTCTCTTCTTTAAGAACAATTCTATTGAAAATTGTTTTATTTTTTTACTAATAGAATCAGATTGTTAAGAGTTACATCCATATTGTCTTCAATTTATCTTTGTCTCTTTTATCTTAATTTCTAGAGTGGGATTTGAGTCACTCCCGAAAAAAAAAATAAAATAAAGTTTAAATCTGTTGAGTAAATAAATCCATTATGACATTAACGAAATTACGATAGTTATCTTCTTTACTTTTCGCTTGTATCGATCAAAATTTTAAGTTCTAACGAGTTTAATGATCAAAATGATGGTTTATATATGTTTGATTAACCCTTTAATGCTTGCCAATCACCGTCGAGTACACAAAGCGTCACGACGCGTCACGTTGCCAAGACGCGTCGCATTGCGTCTCTCTCTCTCTCCTACTTATTACAGGCGAGCGACGAAATGCGATGCGTCCTGGCAACGCGACGCGTCGTGACGCTTTGTTAACTGATGGTGATTGGTTAGCTTTAAAGGGTTATAGGAAAGTATTGGCAAAAAACCACATAGAAACACATAATAATCTAATTTTTCTTCTAAAACTTGTTAATTCTTTACAAATAAAATTCATAATTGCTAAGAAATCTTCTCGAATTGTTCGCTTAACTCTTCTAGAAATATGGCTAAATAAATTTAAAATTTTAACTGCTAAAATGAAAATATTATGGTTAACAATTCAGTTAACATATCGAAAAGATATTACAGTAGACAAGTAATAAATTTTAATGGTATTTATGGAAATAAGACGAATTGTGCTAAGTGCAACTTTAATCACGTGTACTTTGGTATCCATCAAGTAACTACTGCGACAAGTAGAACGACAGGTGATCAGACAGCACCGTTTCCATTAGATGCAAGGTGACAGTATGACAGTTAACCTTTCACATTAGTTCCTAGCTCGTTTGTTCCAGCTGCAAGTTAGGATCCTGATTAGATAGCGCTACAGCATGAAGGAAGGGTGGAGCCAGAATCTCGTAGTCACAATTCTGACGTATATCGTGTGCTTGTCTGTCCCGAAACAACCCTGAAAGATAATTATAGGGTTTGAAATAACGACTGGTCTCTCTCCAGCAGTTCGCACTTCCGTGGCAGCTTTTTACAAAGGATAATTGTTACAAGAGTCCAGTCTAACAATAACCTTACAGTATTCCATAAATTAATTCATAAAGAGCGATATAACTTTAAAAATAATTCATGCATTATTCTATACAAAAACTAGTTTTTCTTTCGAGTGTTTTCGCTTTAAGATTAATTTAAAAAAAAAAAGGAGAAAATAATTTTAAAGATGTTAAGTCGATTTTCTCGCTGGAAAAAAGCGAAAAAAAAAAAAATTCAATCAGTTGAGTAAAGTTGCTCAAAAAACCATTTCATCTATATGTATTGGATGTAATTTGACTGAAATTTTCCTTCTACGCTTCATTTACTTATTGTAGTTTGATCGCCTTCTTTCTTTCTAAACTTTTAAATATCATCTCCCGTTACCTTCTTCTACCTTCAGAAACAAACAGAAAAAAATTGGCAGTGTGTTAAAGACCTCTTCATTGTCAGTAAAGTTTTTAATCATTCTGCACAATTTCTTCTCAACAAACTCTAATGTGATGTTTTTATTTTAAACTGAGAGCGAGAGAGCAAGAGAGAGAGGATTAACATTGCCTGAAATTACCCGAGACCGTTTATAGAACGAATTTTCTTCTTTTTATTTAAGTTTCATTAAGCTAAAGAGAAATTATTAATTTCGCATTAGTTTTACAGCTTTTTTTTTTTTTTTTTTTTATTAAAGAGCACTAGAAACTTATCTGGTTTCATTCTTCATATCCTACAATATAAACAGATGTTTATAGTGCTGATTATATTTTTAGATAAATCTAATACAATAGAACTGTAAATTGACAATTAAACATTGGAAGGATGTGAATTTTTAATTCTCTGACAATCTTTCCTCTATAAATCTACAAAAGTAAAATTTTTTTAATATGAATGTCTATTATAACAGAAATATTAGTTCTCATTTGTAATTCATACTTGAGGGGTTGAATCTTTCTTTGACAAACATGATTTTACTCTAGCAATTCAAAAAGTCATATATAGTATTTTGTAATCTGCATCAGATAAACATCTACTTATATTTGCAAATTTTTATTACTACTAGTCTTCTATTGACTTATGCTTATTAATTATTGTAAATTTATGTTAAATTGCAATCATTCTCAGTTTTACATAAATCTGACTTACTGTAAAAAATATTCTAATATTCAAAATATTTTTAAAATTATAATAATTTAAATATATTTAATATGGTTACTCTAATTTTATAAAGAATATAAATGACAGGTACTCCTCACTTAATGACCTACCTATTTAACGACTGCTCAAACTTATGTCCGAGCTTAAGACTATTTTTTTAATGGAATATTTGGTTTTTGCTCATATGCATCGCTTACGACTTTTGTTTGTAATTTCCCCACACTTGTAGTTCCAAAAAAACTGAAGAAAAATACTGTACTTTGTGCATAATTAAGATATAAATTTTTAATTTGAAATTTGTTTCCAATATTTTAATATAGGAACAAGTTTTCTGCTTACCGATCAATTCGTTCTATGACCGAGTCAAGAGAACAAAACCCAGTGTATTGAATATCATCATGATGTTAATATATTAAGAATTTCTTAAGAAATGCTGCAATATATAAAATAGATGCTTATTTAAAAATTCTTTTTCAGTAACTATTAAAAACTATTAAATAAATAGTACTATAGCAGGAAAAATTTAATTTATTACAAATAAAAACATTTTCAGCTATTTTCTAAGTCCTCTTCAGTTACATAGAATAGAAAAAACCAGAACATCAAACAAAAATTGTGATATACAAATTCAAAAATGCTTGTGCATTCCTGAGGTAATGGTAAGGTAACATTAACAAAAAAGGAGTTAATTAAATAAAGAAATATATACTGTTAATAATAATTCATAGATATATAACAAGTTAACTAAGTTTTATACATTTTTACATCACAAAATTTACTAAACAAACATTTTCAGTTCTAAAAATCTTGATAATCAAGTTTATTTTTTACAAACCAAGTTTTTCAATTAATTTTTTGTTCTTCATACCATTTCTAGGCTGTGCTTAGATTGTAAAGATCCAATCTATTAATGACATTTCCAGATTTCATTTTTTCTTCATAAATTATGTTTTTGGCAATTCTGTCTTCTTTCAGGTCTTCTATTGTTCTAAATAGTTTTGCTTGGAAAATTGCCAAAAATGTTTTTATTTGCAATAAATTAAATTTTCCCTATTATAATGCTATTTATTTAATAGTGTTTATGGAATAGCAGAGAAACTAATAGAAAAATTTGTCTAGTTTTTAAATGTTTCTCTTGTTAAATTTTTACAATTCAAGCAATAGTTTAGATCCTATAACTGTAAGAATGATTTGCTGATTTGAAATTTGTGATGTAAAAATGTGTAAAAACTTAATTAACTTGTTATATCTTCCATGAATTATTATTAACAATATATATTTCTTTATTTAATTAATCCCTTTTTTGTTAATATTATCTTACCATTGCATCAGGAATGCACAAGCATTTTTGAATTTGTATATTGAATCGTACAGTCCCGCTTATTGATATCTTCTGCTAATCCAGTGAATAGACCAGCATAGCTTCCACAGTGCTACATTCTTAACCTGTCGTCGACTATAGTTTAAAAAGAAAATAGTGTTTTGTATATTGTCTAGCCTATTTGTGTATTATCCAATATTTAAATGTACACAAAAATACTAATTTATGAACATTTACATTTATTGAAAGAGATAGAGGTTATAATCATAGTTTAACCCTTTGAAAAATGAAGAATAAAATGAAAATTTTTTTTTGAAATGAGTATAGGAAAGTATGAGAAAAGAAACAGGATTCTACCAGAAATATACTAGCTGAAAAAAGAAACCATATTTTAATCAACTTTATGACATGAAGATGAGACAATGTGTGAATACTAAACATCCACAGAAGAAACTTATGAACAATCATACATATTCATGCATTTTTTTTGTAATTACATAAATAAGATAATCTTTAAGATTAAATATAGTAGATCAGGAGGCTTGAATTAAACTGCAACGATCATGCACTACAACTGAGTTGGCATATGATCTAAACAAATGTTACCTAATTTTTAACTGACTCTCCTTTAAAAAATTTTTCAGTTTATGCACAAATATACAGGGTGTTTTCTAGCACCCGTACCACCCTTTTTTCTTGGAAACACAATGAGATAGGAAGTAGAGGTAAAAATTTTGATTACCAAAGTAAAGTGGTACCTTGGTTAATGACGGTAATCCGTTCCAGGATTACCATCATTATCCAAGATGTGATTCCCCAAAGGATTTAATGGAAAACTGATTAATTTGTTCTGGCTCCTTCCTACAACCATAGTAAATATTAAAAATGCAGATAAAACTCATTTAAAATGTTCTAAAAATATGGAAAATATCACTTATTTATTATATTTGCTACAAAAAAAATTAACATTAATAAAATGAATTGTTCATGAAAACAGTTTTTAATTATCACTCTCACCAGAAGGACAATTGGGCTCACTTCAGAGTTTCTTGACAAACGAACCCGTAAACACTGATTAGAAGCTTATAGATTCAACGATTATTATATAGATAAGATTTGATTTTGCCTTTTAATGGCAAACAAACAGTGACACTCATTCGCTGATTTATTGTCTATATCAGGGATGACCAACAGGTCAATTGTGGGACGATTTGTAGTCGATCTTTGTAACTCTCTTACTGCACAATGAAGCCAAAATTTAGCTTTATTGCTGAGTATGGCCCAAAACAGAATAGCTGATTGCAGCAGAGCATTTAGACAAAATTCTAAATTCGATTGACGATGCCAACATGGTGCACCTATGAATTGACAGTTGTGAAAGTTGAAGTGAAGTATTGTGTTTGAGATTAATGATTTAAAGTAAAAGGAAAAAACCATTACCTCTGCGAATATCTCATTTTGGGCTAATGTCATTTTGGGATATGTGGTTTTGGCTCTTATTTCTACTCTCACCATCAAACGAAGAATTTCAAAGGTAGACTGCAAACTCAATGTTAACATATAAAGTTGATCTTAATGACAAACAAGTTGGCCATCCCTGGTTTATATGAACTGTAGGATCTTGGACAGACGTTTTCTTCTTCTAATGGAATCTGAAACTGCCTCGTCACATCACTTGTAGGTGTCAAGTAATATATAACACAAACAAACAATAGAATCAGACTTTGTTGGCAGAATTTAAAATAATAATCGTCTAGAAATCATCTTTAAGAAACTAAAAACTAGTGAACTGTTGCACGTCTAGTTATAATTAAATTGTTTTCATTATTATATGTTATCATTTACTTAAATATATTTTTATATGGTTATAATTTTATTAATTTTAATAATGATATTGTCGGATTTGAACTGATTGTGATAAAAAAAATAACAATTAACAACTGAGCTAACGAATCATGTGATGCGATGACAAGCTGTTATAGAGCTCTATTTTGTTGGAAGTTCACATAATCAGGAGTTGTTAACCAAAGCCTGCATTGTTAATCAAGACATTTTTTTCTTACCACCACTCGTCGTTAACCAAGCACGTCGTTATCCAAGGCCGTCGTTAACCAAGGTATCACTGTATATCTGAAGAATCGAATGGGCATGGTAAAAATTTTGTGGGCCCATTGGGAGTAAGGGCACAAGGGGTCAACTATGAACTCTCCAATGGAAACCAATGCCGATTTTGGCATAATTGGATAGAACTATGAAAAACAAACAGCTTTTGTTATGAAAGTTTCTTAATATCAATTACGGATTGTGAGATATCACAAAACAAGATGCCGTCGCATGTACCACCTATGGGACTATTCAAGCAATAATAAAAGGAAAAATCTGACATAGGGCATCTGTGTATATCCATGGCACTCTAAAGGCTGAAACAAGTCCAGAAACCCTTGTTCTTGAGTATGGCTCCATGCTGAACTGTGATGGTGAAAGACTTGTCACACCTGCAGTTCGAGTACTACTACCAAGTACCAGAATATTATTTTTAATATATGATTTATAAACAAAGCTCGGCAACGCCAGGTATTACAGCTAGTTGCTTTATAAAAATATTGTCATTTACAATTGCCAAAAATTATAAACTTAAATTTTTTTAATGGACTTGGTAGGTTCAGTTTTATCATCAAATCATTATTATACTATTAAAGATTTTCTGATAATATATAATTATTATACATATATTCGGTTTATATAACTTCAATATACCAAACAATACTTTAAAATAACAATTTGGAATGCAACAGACATTATTCATAGGAAATGAATAATATTTATGAATAATGTCTATGACAAAATAGCCCCTCACTTTATGATCCCTTGTATTATATATCAAAATATTTATCTTGAATGGGAGATTGATTTCCAAATCACAGTTAATTAAGTACATTAGAGGAATATTGTACTTTATAATTTAAAATTTTTTTTAGAAACTAGCAAGTTCTGCTACTTCTAAGAATACAAGAAATCACAAGCACTTAAATCAGGAAAAATATTCTATTTTATTATTAGATATATATATCATGTATACTAGTATATGTAATATATATCTAATAATAAAATAGTGTATTTTTCCTTCTTTAAGTACTTGTGATTCCTTGTAAAATTTAAAATATTTATTGTAATAATAAAATTTATAACAAAAAATTTATTAAATATTCTTACTTGGATAATATTTTTAAAGTTTGTATTGCTAAGGTACTTCTTACTTCATTTATAAAAGCATCTGCAATTAAAGTAATTTTTTTTTTCAATTCAATTTTAAATTGCTAAAAAATATTTCTTCTAATCATTTGAAAAAAAAAAAAGGTAAAAATATACTCTATTTTAAAAACAGATTGAATAACTTCTTTTATCACATCATTATTTTTCTAGTACAATCAACTTTATGAAATTCCAATATAAAAGACTCCAATTTTATGAGCAAAAAATAATTTGCTCATAAAACTGATAAATTGCTTATAAAACCAAAACTTGATTTACAAGTCATTATGAGACATTTATAATGAATGAATGTTTCAAAACTTAAATAAGGCACCTCTTGTTAACTTAGAAAAATTTAAAAGATGATAATCTCATCCATTCATTTTTAAGGCAGAAACCTTCATATAAAATTTTCAAGAAGTTTGAAATCTATATTCAATCTCAGATCCTCTGGGTTAAAACCAAATACATTTTCATTCATCTAATCTGATCAACTTTGTGATGAGGCCAGTTGTAAAGTGATGGATGAAGTTCATCAGCCTATGCCCAAACCCCTACAAAAGATATTTGAAGATGTTGACTTCTGAACTGAACTTAAATATTCCAAGTGGAATATTAATTCTTTACCAAGCAATTAAATAATAAAGAAAAAACAATGTCAATTTTTCAATTAGTTAAAGAAATGGCATTTTTATTTGAATTTATATGCTTTTATATTATGTTTTTTTTTTATTGTGTTTAAGATGAGACATTTAATATTATACAGTTATTATGTCATTGGTTTTTGATTAATGTGTGTAATGAATTTTTCAAGTTTTGTTTTCTTATATTGTATATTTTATGAAATTGTTAAAAGATAGTAAGTATTGGCTTTTAGATAAATTTTGTTTCTTTCCAATATTGCATTAATTTCCATTCAAAGATTAATAAACAATAAGGCCATTCCTGAGATAAACTACTGACTATCCACACTGTACATGATTGGATCTATTAATGCATGCCAAAAATTTTCTGCATTGAATGAATGGAAATGCTTTAGCTATCTACTAGAGGCCTAGAATCAAATCCCAGTCCATTCCTTGAAAAATTCAAGAATTCCAGATCCAGGAGTAGTCTTTCAATCCTCTTCTCTACAATCCTACTAATCCCTCCATGGATGCAAGACCTACAATAGGCATTGAAATACAATAGAAATTGAAATAATGCCACTATCTAATCATTTGCTGATTGTTTGGTAATCAACAAACAATTGGATAGTGGCATTAAGAAGACAGATATTCAAGGATAGGGAGTGATGGGCAGCATTATTGTTCCATATCTATATGGAACTCTAAATTGAACTTAGGTAACATCAACTGATATATGACAGCATTACCACATAGATAATGCGGTCATATATGATTTGTGATATGTTACATGAATAGAAATCTATATAACAATTTCAGGCCAGCAGCCAGCTTATTATAGACTTTCCCAAAGAAAAGTGCATTTTTAGGTTGTTAGCAATTAAAACTACTTACATCCACAAAACTCATGAAATCTATTAGAAAGATTTTCATAAAACTAAAAACACACACACACCATGTAAACCACAACATGCACATTAAAGAATACATAGACACACTAAAACAGAAACTTACAGCAAAATCACAACGCCTGAAACGATACAAAACCAGTTTAGCACGTAAACAAGACAACACATTATTCACAAACAACGAAAAGACATTCTACAGAAACAAACACTAAAGACCCTAGACAAGCACAAAACAGAGAAATATCAACACAACAACACTCACTAGCTTCTGCTCTGCCTTATGGGCAGTGCCAGTTATACACAACCAGAGCACCAGCTGGATTGCAGAAGAGGGGAGACGCATATTAAATGTACTAGAAATGCCCTATACTACTATGAAAATATTCCAAGCTTCAGAATGAAGCTTGGAAATAAGCCTCTGTTTAAATGACTTTATTACTCTGATTCTGACTACTACTCTGACTCTGTTTAAATGACTTTATTTTGCATGCTGAATATTTCCTATTCAGCATGCAAAATAAAAAAAATATTTTACAGTTTTACTAGAATAAGTATATGCTATATAATCCCTTTATATAACTTACAAGTGAAAGAAGGTCAAACAATGCCAAAAAATTTTTATTAAAGCCATATATTATTTGAAAGTGTAGCTTGAGATGAGTCCAAAATTACAAATTGTACATATAGTAATCATCTTGTATATGCATGAGAGAAGATGAAAGTTGAGATGAGAAGGATATTAGGAAGGAATTTCAAATACATTACATTGGATACAGATGAAATATTGAATAAACCAATTCAAATATTTACTGATTAATCTGAAAGCAATTGCCATTTAAATTCTTATAAGAAATTCCATCTCCAATGAATGAAATGGTAATTAATAAAAAAAAAACTTCTTCCTCTTTGCTATAAATAGTTGATCAAAATTACTTTTTCCCCTATTCAAATTCACATGTGCCATTAACCTTTTAAATGCTGTTTTCAAATATTTTATTAAAGTTAATCAAATCTAATTCCAGCCCTGTTTATGCAAAAATCAGAAACGTAGTGTACATTGCTGATTGAAGACATGCATTTGAGATTATTATGCTGTTTTCAGATTGACAGAAATTTTTTTTTTCAAAATCAGAAATATGCCAATCCATGCCAATGCATTTTGAATATTCAGAACAAAGCATATATCTAACTACTGTAATCATTGATCTAATGGACTATCATTACCTTCCTCTTCAGTAGTGATATACAAGAAAATTTCATTCCAGATTCTTGAGAATTTTTTATTATTATTTCAGAATTCCCAATTCTCAGGAAAAAATTCTTATAAACCTTGAGAATTAAAAAAATTCTGTGAATTCATATAATTTCGTATGAGAAGCATAAAAAATGCAAAGAAATACTAATTTTATATTTCAAAAAGTAAATTATCCAAAACTAATTACAAAATAATACTTAACACAGGCATATAAACCTAAAATAATGCATAGATCAATAAATAGTACAAAAATCATTCATTTGATTGCAATTTTGAAATTACTAAAAATTTCATAATGATGAATTAATTATTTTGACCCTCTTTTGGCCCTGAGACATCTTTGAGTCAATAAACTAAGCAAATAAATTATATGATTTACTGCATCACTTCTAGTAACTTTATATCAGTAAATTCAAAACTAGCACAAGATTGCAGAAATTACTTTATTTGACAAACGTTTTCAACCCTTCTTCGGGTCATCATCAGGTGTAATACTAATTTACAGTAGTGCAGAAGCAGAAAAAATGCAAAGAAATACTAATTTTATATTTCAAAAAGTAAATTATCCAAAACTAATTACAAAATAATACTTAAAGCAGGCATATAAACCTAAAATAATGCATAGATCAATAAATAGTACAAAAATCATTCATTTGATTGCAATTTTGAAGATTTCCATTATAGTAATAGACCCAACATATTATGCCATAGGAAGATTTGTGATGATGTTTACATAATAAAGCCAAAACAAATATCTGGTTTTTACCCCATTCAGCAATTTGCCAGAATAATAATTACATCTGATGATGTCTATGGAAAATAGGGAATATAGTGTAGTGTGACAATATAGTATATCAGAGGATAAGAGTGAATAGCTAGCTCTCAATCATCCCCAAAACTCCCATCTTCACTCAATGGCAAGCAACTATAGAATTCTCTTAGAAAATTATATAACCAAAATAGGAGGGTCCTAAACTTTTCCTATGGTGTGTATTTGCTGGTCTAGATCAGGGGTTGACAAACTGCAGCTGAGTATATACATGTGGCTCTGAAGTAAAACTGAAAATGAAACTAAAACTATTATAATTTCATTTATAAAATTTTTAAAGATTTTTATTTGCATAATGATGATTTCATTTGTTTTATAAGTCTCCCAAAACTTCATGGCACTATGATACCAGAAAGTTTTGCAAGACCTATAAAACAAATAAAGCATGGCATCAGAGAGAAGAAAGTATGTGTGGAGGGAATGGTTGAGCACATAGCTCAAATTTTGTGATTTTTTCTTCATTTAATAAAGATATAATTAATATTATAACAAGTTATATTATTACTTTAAATTTTCTTTGATTGTAAAAAATATATTTATGGCTCTTGAATAATTTTTAAAATTGTTTAGGGAAAGGTTTGGCTCTTCCATCTCAAAGGTTTGCCAACCCCTGATCTAGATAGTCAAATATAGTGACATGCAAAAAATAAACAGTTGTATAGGTCAGTGGTGTTCAACCTTTTTTACTATGCGAGCTACTTTTCTATACTAAGTTATTCAGTTATCTATTCTCTTATCAGGTTGGGGGAACATGATCTATATATTTGATTATGTACAACTATGCAGTTAAATGCACTCATTCACTTTGGAGGACCCACTCTTCCAGTCCTAAAAGCTTTATTTTTGTATTTAAAAATTTATTTATCACTTTTAATTATTTTGATATAACAAATAAAACAAATATATTGAAATAAAATATTTATTTTGTAAAACCAAAGTTAGAAAAAACAACAAACTGATTAAAAACTCATAAGTTGACTGATTAAAAAAAAAGTTAATATGAAATTTGACATTGTTTGGAACTTGCAATATTTTCATAATCAGGTTAATATGAAGAAGTGGCCAATCACAGACAATCATCCAAATGATATATGTAATTTGGTTTCTTGATTTTTTATGACATTCATATTTGAAAAATCGGATTTTGACAAGTATGTTGATCCAAAACATGACAGAATTTTTTGCGTAATATCAGTTAATATTGGAAATTTTTCATGTGTATACTTCCAAATGATAAGAAAATTATTGATTTAACAATTTTGACAAAAAATAAACAAACACTAGCAATACACTTAAAGAGAATTAAAAATTAATACAAAATAATGGTAAATAAAATATTATGTTTTCAGTTTTAATTAAATTTGTAAGTAAAGAGGAATAAACAAGAGATCAACCAAAAATTGCTCCACAATCAACAGGTTGAACATTGCTTGTATAAGTAAAAAACTCATAAGCCTACATAAGTCTGAGCACAAAAATTCCATTTTTGGAATTTTTGTGCCTAATTATATAAATGAGTGATGCACAGAACAATTTTAAGTGAAAAAATTTAATTTATTAAAAAATTAGAGTGCTTTCAGCTTTAATAAGCCATCTTCAGTAAATTTACAAAAAACATAACAATTTTTTGTAAACTTACTGAAGATGGCTTATTAAAGCTGAAAGTACTCCAATTCTTTAATAAATTAAGTTTTTTTCACTTAAAATTGTGCTGTGCATCACTCATTTATATAATTGAAACTATAAGTGAAATGCCAGTAAACAGTAATTTTGTGCCTAAACTTATTGAAACACAGGACCCATTACACAGATAAACGAATAGATTGTTTGTGGTAACTGAAAAGCTATTTTAATAAAAACCATTAGTAATTTTAAAACAAATATGATTATTTTTCAATATTATTAAAATGTGATCTGTTTTTTTCAATATAATTAAAATATTAAATATAAAACAACCCAATATTTGTTATTATTTTGCATGAGTTTTTCTGCCTCATTTTGTCTTTATTCTTATTAAAAACAGGTATCTTTTTAACTAAACATTTTTTAGAATCTCAAGATTCTTGAGAATTTCCAAAAAAGAATCTTGAATCTTGAGAAATAAATTAATTATTATTTCGAGAATTCTTGAATCTCAAGAAAGCAAAAAGTTCACAAAAACACAATCACTACTCTTCTGTGAACTTTTATTCCCTCACTTCATTCACAAGTTGATTGCAGTATGCAAAATTTGTATTATTCAACTTATTTCAATATATGCTTTCAAGAAGTGTATGATTTTAATACATATTTTTTTGACATTGGTTGACCTTATCTTGTTAAATGTGAAAACAAATGAAAAAATATAAGTAAAACATTTACCAGTAGTTAGTAATGATATATCTTTTACTGATTATATCATCATTCATATACAAAAACTGTTCAAAAATAATAATTTTTTAAAATTTCATATAACTACTTTACAATAGAACTATACAAAATTTTCTAAATTAATAGACATATAATTTGATTAATAAGAAATGATATTTCACTACAAAACAGGAAAAATAAAAGTAATAATAATAATAAACAAATTCATGATTACTTTCTTAGTACAGATATATTTTAAGTAAAGTGCTAAATTAATAAAAATACTGCACTTTCCTATATTTATAACAGTATGATATGGCTCAATATTCTATTCAAAGTTCCAGATTGGTAAATTAGTATATTAATTGAATTAGTGCATTAATAAGGAGTAATTAAAATTTGAATGGTCTATGATATTTGGTTTTTGAAATATTTGCAATAGACAAAATACATAATTATAGTTTTTGTAAAAATATAATTAAAGATATGCTCTCTGCTCTCTCTCTCTCTCTCTCTATATATATATATATAGCATATCAAGTAAATCTATATGCAATGATGAAAAAATCCCAAGATTTGCATCTTTTTTGAGACAACACTCAAAAAAGTTGTAAATATTGCCTTATATTAAATCAGATTTTTTGAATTATAATAGAAATAAAAATTATAAAATTAAATATCAATAGTATTTAAAGACTAAAAGCTGAAGTGCTTGAAATGAAAAATATCATATATTCAGCCAGGGCCGCTGAGAGGGGGTGACATCTGACAAGGGACCTTCACAATTTTGTGAATTTGATTTCTGAAAATGGCTAGCACAATTCAATAGAGCACCTTAAGATACCTCTAAACAGACAACATTTATCAGCAGACTGCTGATGAGACAAAAGCTACAGAAGTTCAAAGTTCACAGAATAACTGGTATATTACATCATTTTCAATAGACATAGTTCATGTTTAATTGTAACTATTGTATACCTTAAAGATGATAATGTGGTTAAGACAAAAATGGAAAAAATAGTGAGCATAATTTAGAAATCAAACTGCTTAAACTCATTAAATATTTTATTTTACTTTGCGAAGTACTTTCGGCTAATCGCCATCTGCAGCGCAACATACAAAGTATTCAAAAACTATTTGAATATTACCAACAGTTTCAGAAGATCAATTTTAAAAAACGAATTTTGTTCATTTTTTAAAATCATTCTTCTGAAACATTTGATAGTTTTTCAAATACTTTTGTTTGTTGCGCTGAAGACGGCGATTAGCCGAAAGTTCTTCGCAAAGTAAAATAAAATATTTACTGAGTTTACTGCTAAAAAGTGCTTATTTAAAATTATTAAATAGTGAGCACATTGAAGAAAAGTAAAAAGGACTATTGGGTTCATGATATTTCACAAATATTGAAATTGAAGAAATTCACTCATTCTCAATTTACAGCTCCAATTATCCAAAATATGGATCCACTATTCTTTCTACAAAACTGGATATCTTGATGGCAATTTGAAACATTCATTGCTCTGTTGATTACTGCTTCAATTTCAACACTCGTGAAACATGTCACAAATCCAACTGTCCATCTTTATCTTTCTTCAAATGTGCTCACTGTTCCTCCCATTTTGTCTGAATTAACAATCATCTTTAAGAAGGCCTAGTTGCAATTAAACATGTACTATGTTTGTTGAAAATGATATAATACCAGTTATTCTGTGAACTTTGAACTTCTGTAGCTTTCATCTCATCAGCAGTCCACCAATAAATGTTGTCTGTTTAGAGATATCTTAAGGTGCTATCCATTTTCAGAAATCAAATTCCCAAAATCATGAAGATCCCTTGTGAGACTTTTGTTACAGTCCAGCATCGAAAAGACCCCGACTGTCTGGCCCCACTGTGTCACGTGTGTCCAATAGTTCATAAACTGCTGTCAGAGAGTACTGTCTACCACCCAAAGCAATCATGCCAAAATAAACTTTTTTATTGAGTTGTCTGAAAAATCATGATGCATTTTTTCTATATTTTAAAAAGTGTATTTATTTATATAAAGAACAAAAGTCCATTGAAGATATAGTGCCCATTTTGCTTGATAACCTTTTGCCATCTTTCAGGGAGCTTCATAATTCCTTGTTCATAGAAGGATCTCTCTTTATCGGCAGAAAACTGAACAAGGTGCTGATTTACAGCCTCATCTGAATTGAACGTCATACCACATAAGGAGTTTTGAAGAGAGCAAAACAAGTGGAAGTCTGATGGTGCAAGGTCAGGCAAGTATGGTAGGTGTGGCCACACATCCCATCCAAGCTCTAATATTTTTTGGCGGGTGATCAAATTTGTGTATGGTCTTGATTTGTCGTGATGGAACACAACTCCTTTACAATTAATGAGCTCTGATGTTTCTGGATGACGAATTCATTCAAAATGTTCAATTGCTGACAGCACACTTCTGAATTGATTGTTTGGTTCCTTGGTAGAATCTCAAAAAGCACGACACCTTTAAAATCCCACCATACTGAGAGCATAATCTTCCTTTGATGAATGTCTGCTTTCGATGTTGTTGTGGTGGATCATCACGCCGTTTGTGCACCATATTGTTGTAAATGATCCACTTCTCATCACCAATTATCAATTGCTTCAAAAAAAGGATCATTTTCCTCATGTTAAAGAGCATGTCGCAGATGTTTATGCGTGCCATCAAATGAACGTCTTTGAGTTCATAAGGAACTCAAATATTGAGCTTGCTTATGTATCCCAGTTTCTTCAATTGATCGTGAATGGTTGAATGATGGATGTTCAATGTTTCTGCAATCTCTCGTGTTGTATAACAATATTTTGACTCAATTAATGACTTTATTTTATTGTCATTAACCTCGGTTGGCCTTCCTGACTAAGGAGCATTGTTGAGATCAAAGTCACCAGCACAGAATTTCGTGAACTATTGTTGGCACTGACATTCTTGTAGAGCAAGGGTGCCACTGTTTAGAGATATCTTAAGGTGCTATCCATTTTCAGAAATCAAATTCCCAAAATCATGAAGATCCCTTGTGAGACTTTTGTTACAGTCCAGCATCGAAAAGACCCCGACTGTCTGGCCCCACTGTGTCACGTGTGTCCAATAGTTCATAAACTGCTGTCAGAGAGTACTGTCTACCACCCAAAGCAATCATGCCAAAATAAACTTTTTTATTGAGTTGTCTGAAAAAAAGCTGTTATCGTGCTTTTTTTTAGATTCAGACAAAATGTAAAACTTTTTCCGCATAACATTACTCATATCCTTTCAGCAAAATAAATAACAAAATATGTTAAAATGGAAACAAACTGCTTCTATTTTAGATCGTAGCCATTTACACTTGTTGGAATTCGCTCGAAGCTAGACTGCAAATGGCGGAAATAAGGAGAGGCGGGAACAGAAATGTGTCACGACAGAAATTGCGTGCGCAGCTTTATTCAAGGTCGATTTAAATCCCTCGTTTCGGGCTTTTACCGGAAGGCGTGGGTAACTCCTAGGTTTTACCGCAAAGGCTTGGTAAAAGGCCGAAATGGAATCGTATTAAAGCATACTTTGGACTTTTACCAAGCCACTTTGGTAAAAGCTAGGTTTTACCAGACTATGGTCTTTTACAGTAACATATACATGTCAACAGCAGCAAACAGGATAAATACATTCAAAGTTATTAATTTATCAAGCACCTTTACATATAAGATCAGAAATGTGATCTTGTTTGTGTATGTGCAGAGTGATCTTTTTTTTAATGAATAAATATGCTATATGTATAATCAATCAATATTAAATAGAAATGTAGTAATCCTGATATTTTTGATTTACGATTTGTTTTCTCTGGCTACCATGATCACTCAGAAATTATAAGATAATTAGTTTAAAGCCAATTTTTAATGTCAGATTTGTTCTCCAAATAATTTGTGTGTTCACTGGATAAATTTCCATTTCTCTCAGTTTTGCAACAAAATTTCTATGATTCTGAATTTTTGTTAAATATTTTTATTGGAATTCAAAAATTGATAGTTGGGATGATTGGATTCAAAAATTGAGGAATGATTAAGAAATTGAGTCAGTTGCTCTTGGATGCTGATCAGTAAAGGATAGACTTGATTATGACAAAAGCCACAGTATCTCTGCCATCCAAGAAATATTGTCCGTCCAGCTTAGCCGCGACCATCCAAGCAAGTATGTGTGCGCTAACTGAATGAGTCCAGTGACAAATAGGGATAACAGCTTCGCATATGGATGTTTTCAAACTCAAGATAATTGAAGTTGAATGGAAGTTTATTGTAATGTCGAATGTTAAATGATTAGTTTCGACGTTGGAAATAGTATATTTAACAGAACTTAATATAATATTAATTCAATATTCCCATCCATTATTATACTGACTGTAATTCTATTTTTTGTGTTTGGACTCATCCACCTTAGCTATGTGCGGCTTTCATGGATGGACAATAACTACCATCTTTGACATTGAAGCAGTTGTTCTTGGATGCCAAGAATTAGATTCCCCTTCACAAAAAGCTATGGTATCTCTGTTGTTACAAATCCAGTATCAACCTCGAATCATTCAATTGTTTCTACAACGGATATTACACTAAAGAGATTTTGATGAACATTTTGTGAAATTGGGAAATCAATGTTAATCCATTAGCAGAAGGACTGAGAACCTCTCATCTCTGTTTTAAAGTACTTTCTTTTTGAAAGAAGGTATTTTTCCTCTCCATGATCTATTGTCTGGTTAAATTACATGAAGAAATCTCTCTCTTAAATAAAAGAAGTTATTGGTTTATTTAAACTGCTGTCTCTTTATCGTAATAAAAGCCTCATCACCTGTTCTTACCCATAACGTGCCGTTCACCACAACAAGGCCTAAAACCTGTTAGTTTCATCTGTTGATCCCACTAACTTTACAACTGTGTCACATACTACTCACCATTACTTTCTCTGTATTATGACATTTCCATGCTATGAATCTGGCATTTTGTCTAAGGCCATATCTATTCTAATCATGAACTCGATTTCTTAAATTAAAAATTATAGATAATTTTTTAGATAATATATGGATAGAATAATAGATAATAGATAAAAGTTTCAGCTGTAATACATTTTTCTTCCTTTATAAAATATATGAGAAACCAATTCCCTACTTCAAAGTTTCAAAATCAGTAAAACTCATCCATCTTAAATCCATATATAAGCTGACCACCAAATTTTAAGTATTGTAACAATAGGGCATCAATGCATGCCCTATTGTTCCAATACTTAAAATTTGGGGGTCAGCTTATATATGGATTTAAGATGGATGAGTTTTACTGATTTTGAAACTTTGAAGTAGGGAATTGGTTTCTCATATATTTTATAAAGGAAGAAAAATGTATTACAGCTGAAACTTTTAGTCTGGCAAGTTATATGATTTAGCACATATTAACTCCAACTTCTACATTCTTTGCTAATCTATATGCTGGACAGTTTTGAACTTAAATGTAATATATGTTTTGGTAAATTTTAATTGTCTAAGTTTAATGCAAATTTCTCAATTCTTAAATGAAGTTAGTTGCATTAAAATTAAGTAAAGTTACATTAAGTTATTAATCAGTATTTTTACTTTTATATGATGCAAATAAGTTTTTGTATATGAATATTATTTATAAAAAAATTAAAGAAAATTTAGTTTCTTGAAAAATAAGATGCCATAAAGATTTTTAATTGAGATTAATTTTAATT